>NSDO01000062.1:4994-32986 GCA_002286825.1 Lagenidium giganteum | reverse complement strand
GCCCCTCCTCGTCGAAAGGAGTGCGAAGCCAAATCGCTGGTGATGTTGGTGAGCTTCGCACTCAGAGGCTTCAAAACTCGATTGACGTAGGCATGGAATCTTCATTGATGAAGGTGCTTTCGCTCTGGAAGAGGCTTTGACATCTCGTTCTTGTTGATCTTCGCCATTCAGGAGCTCAATTAGAGGGATTTGATTCGCAGTACCTGCGATATTCTCCTCTGTTTGCTGCTGTAGGATGGGTTGGTCAAGCAGATCCACAGCTGGGATTGACTGCATCGCAAGCGCAACTCCAATGGCGTGGATGGGACACGTCTCGAAGCTGGTGTGATCGGGGAAAAGGGATATTCCTTGCTCTTCGGATGTCTTTGTCCGAATCAATCGCACGAACAAGACGTTCTCGGAGCAGACGGACAAGAAGTACTTGTGGACAAATCCGAGGTCCGAAGCGCGCCCAAATGTAAACCACATCAAGCTCAACATTGCGGCATCTTGACTCCTTCGACGAAGATGCTTCAGCGTAAAGGCATGATACGAGAGCCTTGAGATCTTTCTTCGTGCATGCCGGTGCCTTGTTGACAATGCCTCCATCAACATGCTTCAGACAGTAACGCTCCAGTACTCGTGCTTGCTTTAGGAGTGCCTCGTTGACGAGTGGACGCTGCTGCGGAAACTTCTCCAACAACCAGTTCTTGGCACCGCGGAAGTAGTTCATCACCGAGTTCTTCGCAAGTCGCTGCGCTCCTGCAGTCTCTCGAAAGGCAAGATACAATCCAAAACGATCCAATAMCTTGACCAAAGTCGTTCCATTGTTGTCTTGCTGCACCACGGAGCTGAGGAACTCCATCGAAATGTTTTCAGTTGCAAGAAATTTCATGAACGCATTCACTGAGGCTTGCTTCGCTCTCTGCGTCGATACTGGCGTCAAGTCTTGAAGGCTCATCTTGATGTCTTGTTCCGTGATTTGCGTTTCAGGCTCCACGTGTCGGCGCCAGACGAAATGATTGAATATTTGGTCATTATACTGGCCTTTGTATGTCACACCAGCACAATTTCCCGCCGACGCCGACATTTGGTGTCGGCGAGGCGTCGGCGCCTCAATTCGAGATAACCCGAGCCCTAGGTGCTCATTGATTGGATAAAATGCACAAGAAGTGACCGTTCGACACAAATCATTGGCTGAAACCGCGCTCAACCGAGTATAGTGACACATACAAAATCTAAGTAATGTCGGCACTTTTCATCATATTCATCCACAACAGGGGCCGCGACTCGCAGGCACTTGCCAAGAAATCCTGTCGCCAGAGAATCACCTGCGTCTTCAAGATTTTTGAGATGTGCGGTACCCGAGCTATTAGCACGCATACATCGAGGGCAGAGCGAGGGCACTAATTCCAACTACTTGCCACTACTGTACACGCACGAGGTTTGCAGCAGAATCATGAATTCTGATGGACCGCAGCAGAATTGCTTAGCAACAGTGTTTCTGCTGCGGTCCGACGAAATCCAGGAAGACTGGCATTTACCTCAACATGTCCATTGGCCGGAGGTCCTGGAACTGTTCCTCGAGGTCCATTTGATGGTGCGACCACCTTCGTGATGAAGCGGTCGCCGTATGAATTACAGCAAGAACGACACGATGGTTGGACAAAACGCAAAGTCATACTTACGAGTCCTAGAACTTGTTCTCAAAGAGAGACCTTGGCAGCGGCAGCGAACGAAGAGATGCTTTCTGCCCCTCACAAGACGACTGATTCGATACACTCCACTTACTTGTCATTGACTCACTCTCGGTTTCGTCTCGAAGCACTGAATCACCAATCCGCTGGTTGTCGCGTTTGGTCCGGCATGTAGTACTCTAGCTTGTAGTACTTGCTGGCTGCGTCATATCCTGGCATTTCCAAAGGCGCGACACTCACCTTGGGTCGGTTAAAGCAACTGCAGAAGCAGCGCCAGATCGAGTACGGATTATCCTGGGTCTCGTTCTCGGCCGTGACAGGTTTGTCATCAAATGGATATGCAGTCAGGTTGCCCTTGGGTCTCAGTGGCGATGTCTCTGGATTCATATCGAGGTACGCGGTCGTTGGTTGCGCGTCTTGGACTTGGTAACGATCTTCAACATCGTCGTCACTCGACATATTTTCCGAGTTGTTGTCGCCCATGCCATCCAACGCCTCCCGCATCTTTTCAGCCTCACGCTCGTTTTCACTGCGCAAATCCTGCCATTTGAGCTTGAACGCCTGTTGAATCGAGTCTTTTTCTTGTCGTTGTTGCAACGCGCTCATGAACTGTTCTTTTTCTTTCGTCACCTTGTCCAGTTCATCCTGGATCGCATTGAGCCAGCGCTTGCGTTCAAGACTAGAGTGGGCTTTACAATCGAAAAGTTCATTGTTCCCAGACGCCACCATCAACGTCAGTGCGTGCGATTCCAACTCATCTTCACCGATGATGGTGGCACTGCCTGTCCCCTTCCACGTCTCCACATGGAGCACTTCGTACACAGCATTAGGAAGGACGGAGTCCTGATGCTCTGCCATTGCGAGGGCATCGTTTTGATTGTCGTACAGGAACCACTGCGTTCCCATCAACACGCAATAGCGAGTCTTCCACAGCACAGCAAACCGCTTCTTCTCGCGGATCTTGAGATATCCTTCCATTGCCGCCCCATGCACGAACGGCAACGACGGGTCTCGAGACGTGACTTTCGAGGACAGGTGCGATGCAACTGAGTTCACTGCCTTGTCAACGACGTCGAACCACTGCAGCTGCTCCTGCTCGGTGGCCACCGAGCATTCCAGCCACCCGCCATCTTCGTTTTCCACACGGAATCCAAAGCGTGGTTGATGGTGATGGTGAACCAGGCCGTGGCTCGCTGGTGGGGGCCTCCACTTCTCGATCGACAACAACTCGTGCTTCTCGACCGTTTTCTTCTTGCTGTTATCCGCAGAGGCGTCACTGCCATCGGCATACACATAAAGCGAGGTTCCTTCGAGAACGAGGAATCGTTCGCGCCAAATGGCCCCGATGTGGTGATGGCGGACGCGCACGTAGCCCTCGATTGCGCGCTCCCCAACAGGCACTCCGTCTGGATCCGTCGCTGCAGCACTCGTGATGTGCAACGCAGCCAGTCGCGCGAATTCCTTGGCTTCGTCGTCCAGATACTTGGCTGCTAACGCAAAGTCCAGCTCATGCTTGATCACATGGATCCACTTCTCTTTGACTGCAATGCTGGGGCACGTGATCAGCAAGTCTTCTCGCAACGACGAAGCTCCCATTTTGAGCACGCGTAGACGCAAGCCCGTACTTTCAACATCCGTTTCGCGCATTGACGGAGGCGCCCAGTCGGCGACGTCTTCCACCACGACTTCGCGGGTTGGGACTGCTGCATCTCGACCAGCCACGTCTCTAGATGGGAAGCACCGGAGGTTGCAGCCCACGAGCACGGCAAATTCTTCGCCACCGTCGGCCAGCGACGAGCCGATGAACTTTGAATGCCACACGTGAAGCGTGCTTTCCATACTGGCGTGCGGCACAATAAACTCCATTTCCACCGCTTTCTCGTCGTCGACGGTTGCCTCTGGCGGTGGGTGCGTCTGGGCGATGGCCAGTACGGTCACTTCGTCGTCGATGATCTGCTGGCCACGCACCATGTCGATGCTTCGACTGAATGCTTCAATCCACGCCGTGCGTTCCGAATGGGATGACGGGAAGAAATGCACGATGGGAGTCTTGGCATCAGAGGTCTCTACTTGAAATGCCAGCGACTGGCTGGTATCAGCCAGTCTCGGCGACAGCAAACTTCGTTTCGAGGGCGACGCAGGTAGCGCCTCTGTCTGGAGTAGCACTTCCGTGACAGTGGCGGTGTGGAACGGATCGTCGCCCTTCATGAAGGCCGTCTGGTCAGCGTACATGTTCATGACTGCTTGCGTGTCGAGCACGATGTAGGCTTCTTTGGCGATGTTCATGAACGTGCCGCTGCCGAGTTTATAATATAGGAATCCCATGAATCGGTCATCGTCTGCTTCAGCCGCAATATGCTCGTGCGCGCCGACGACAATGTCTTCTGGATCGCCCGCAACTCCTCCTTCCGCGTGTTTCCCTTCGCGGTCGGCCTCTTCCTTTTGCTCTCGCAACAATTCCAACGCATTGGCGTTCTCTGCGGCAATACGGATTTTCTTGATCCACCGAATTCGTTCCACATCGGTGGCGGCATTGCAGCTCAGCGTGACTTGCTCCTGCGTCAGAATCTGGAATGGAAAATGGCACTCATGACCCGATACGTGGCAGCTCAGCGATGGGTCCCAAGACCGCGTAGACAAAACAGTAAAGGTTGCCACGACAGTATCGTGGACGTCGTTGAAAATGATCAGCTCAGTGCCGTTTTGCAGTGCGAAATAGCGCTCTTCCATCGGCACTGTCTTTTTCGTTTGATCACCGGCCTGCTGGAAATCCAATCGAACAAACAACAAGCCCTTGATCGTGACTGACGCCTTGGCAATTGATGGGTGACGAGCGACAGCGAGTTGCTCTTTCTCTTCTTCTAAGAGGTTTTCTGCCAGTACGGTGTCCAACGATGCGTGCAGCACTTGCAACCAGTGTTTCTTCTCGAGCGCATTCGGTGCCTGAAAGTAGAGCCACGTGTGCTCGGTGGTTTCAATGCCGAACCGATACACTGGAACGTGATCGGCAGTCTCGGTCTCGACGTTCTTGACTGCCAAGACGGTCACCGCGTGGTCGGAGGCGAGAGAGCTGCCTGACTTGTAGCCTTCTCTGCTAGCATAGAAGTTGATCACCAACCCGTCCAACGCGACGTACACCTCCTGCGTCCGCTTGAAGTTGCTGTCGGCAGAGCGGCGCAATGAGCCGTCATACTGCAACGCCCGAAGCGCTTGGGAGTGCACGTCGGACGGAGGCAAAAATGCCACCAGCGCGGAATCATGGGCCAGCGCGCTGCCGTAGACTTTGTCAATGGCTTCCAAGAGCGCAAACTCGCGTCCAGCGTAAACCCGCATGAGCAGGTCCAGATCCGCCACTTTCGTGGGGTTGTGCACTTGATAGAACCGAACCAGCGCTTCTTTGAGATGTGCGAGCCGTTCCAGACGTGCTTGGCGTTGGGCGTCGGTCTCCTCTACGTCAGCGGCTACATCTGGTGGGTCCGGTTCCTCCGATCTAGCAATGGCAATGCCGTGTTTGAACGCATGCACCCACGCATGTTTTTCCTCCTCTGAATACGCAGCGCAGAAGAAAGTCTTGCCGTCTACCGTCTCTAGCTCCATGCCATGCTCATACACGTGAGTGCTGGTCTTGCCATTCCAGTCGCTCACCACGTCGACTTTGAATTCTCCATGGGGCTTGATGTCGCTGTTTCGACTGTCTTCGTGCGTCGAGTAGTAGGACAACGTGTTCTTGATAAGAACGCAATAGCGCTTGCGCATCGATGGCATGAGGTGCCCACGCTTCACGAGATAGCCCTCCATCAACACTTGCGTCTTGGGGTCCGCACTTGTCGGTTCAGCTGGATCGTCAGCTGGTGCGGTTTGAGGTGGCAGCAACGCCACGACTTCGCTATCAGTGGCCAAATGCGAGTGGTAGATCCGGTCAATCTCTTTGAGCAACTCAAGTTCACGACCTTGATAGGCGTGCAGCAAAACACCGACTTCGCCAAGTTTGTCTGGATTGTGCACGCGATAGAAGCTGACGAGTTGCTGACGCAGCGGACCCAGTGCGCTATCGTCTGGTTGTTCATTTGCAGCCATGAGCTCCTGTTTCGCTCGTTGCTCGTCCAACGCCTTGCGAATAATTCGCGTCCAGTCGTGGAACAACGTGTCCGCGTCAGCACGCAACAGCACCGCTCCATTGTTTTCCGTTTCGATGCTGAAGACATTCATGGACATGAGCTTGGCATTGAGGAACGTCATGTTCGTGATCGCATCCATCAGTAGAGGAGCCGTACTGCGCTTGTCGTCATCACCAGCGTCCTCCGCGTGGGCGTCCTTGCTACTGTCAAAGCAACTCCACGTTTCCCCGTCGATGACACAATAACACTTCCGGAAGTTGGAGCCAAGCATCGGGTGCTTCACCGACAAGTAGCTCTCGTAGTGGAGATCGATGCGCTTGGGCGACGTTGCCCGCTCGTGAGATAGCAACGCCACAAACGCGGGATCCGACGCGATTTGAGTCCCGTACGCGGAGTCCAGCTTGACCAACAATTGCTGTTCCTTGCCGGTGAAGTACGACAACAACGTGTCAACCTCTCCCACGCGTCGAGGGTTGTGCTCTTTGTAGAACTCGATCAGCTTGAGCCGTAAAGGCTGCAAATCTCTCGTGTGCTTTGGTTTGCTTGGGCTGTGCGGGGATAGTGAATGCGCGTGCTTGAAGCCAAGACCACTACGAATCTTTGCTTCCCATTGACGCTTCTCATCCGCCGTTGCCGCTTCGAGAGCCATCTTCAAGTGCTCATTCGGTTTCTCGTCCGTGGCGTACGCAACGACAAACTGCGTCGAGTCAGGTCCACTTGCTCCAACCTCGTGGACGTTATGAATGACGATCGCTTGAAGCGGGTTGTGTGCCTCCGTTTCATGGTGAGCGCGGCTGTTGTAACGCACTAGCTTGTCAACCGAGAGCACCGAGAACCACTTTTTCCGCGCAGACACGCCGTGCCACACCAGGTAGCCTTCCATTTTGACGAATTCGACCATGCCGGATCGGATGCCTGCACTGTCACGCCGAGCACTGCGGTTCTTGGGCGTCAACCTCTCCAACAAGCTCTGCATGGATGAATCCTGTGCCAGCGTGGTCGAAAATATGCGGTCGAGATGTTCAAGCAGCACACGTTCACGACCTTCATGAGAAGCGAGAATCATCGGCAGATCTTGGATCTTTGCTGGGTTGTGCTCCAAGTAATACGCGTGCAATGTTTCGCGAAATACTTTGACGGCTGCGTCGTAGTCGTTCTCATCACCAATATCGCCCCCGCTGCTGCTGCAGCTGCTGATGGCGTCTTTCAGCAACAGATCTCGTGCTTGGTCAACAAGAGCGTCTTGCTTTCTCGTTGGAGATAACAGGTCGTCGCGATGGCGTAAAATTGCTTCGTGGATACCTCGAATCCACTTCTCTTTTTCCGTTGCATGTGCTGCACTGCAAAAGATTTCTTGATGATTCACCGTCTGGATCTGGAACCCATGTTGATAATGCAACAATGCCCCGTGTCCATCCCACTCCGCGACACCGCACACGGTGATTTCCTCGTGGTCTGCTTCTTTCTCTTCGTAGGCATGGTGGGTGTCGTAAACGTAAAGTCGAAGGCCTTTCAGGACACAATATTTCTTTGTCATCACAGGCACCAGCGCGCTCTTCTTCACCAGATAGCCTTCAACCACGATAATCGATTGTTCCGGTAAATCATCACCATCTTTCCCGTCTTTGATGACCTGGCGGCTAGTGGCAGTGCGATCTGAATCAACCAGTGAGGCTCGTCGTGGCGCGGTGTAAGATCCCATCGACGCCTGCAAGTCGAAAGAATCACGTCTGGATTTCGCAGCCAACGCGCGATGCGGTGACAGCGGTGGCATCGTCAGTCCAATGTGCAGCGCGCTATTCCAGGTCAGAGCACTCTGCCTCATTGGTGCGCTGCAGCACAGTGTCTTGCCTTCGATCGTGATGATCGTGAACGGATGAGGAAATGTCTTGGAACGCCCAACTTTTCCATCCCAATCACCAACAGCAGCAACGTGCACGACACCACTGGGCGTATGGATACTGGCGGTGTAGGCATCGGCGTCCTTGTACCAGCACAGTGTGTTACCATATAGCACGTAATATCGTCGATGCATGCTTGGCTTGATCGGATGCTTGCACAATAAGTAGCCTTCGGCAAGCGGATCCAAATGCGACGACGCAGATGTCCACGACGCCACACGAACCATCGACATCTGCTTGGCCGAGTGAGCCTGCTGCAAGTTGGTGGCCGCAGCCTCACGCAGCTGCTTGCCTTCTTCCGAGCACAACCTCGCCTTCTCCAACAACGCTTCTTGCTGTCGTGATAAATCCTGGATCTTTGCTTCCAACGACGCCACTTCCTTGCTATGCGTCGCGTACTGCGCCGTGTCAACCTCGAGTTTGGCGGACAGACGCGCAACGCGATCGACCACGGATTCCATCGTTGGCGACCCAAGCCCGTGGTCTTCGTCGTTTTTGTGTGCTGCCAAGGAAGCCATCGTCGCATCGTGTGCGCGCTGGCGTGACACATCCAGCGAATGCTTCGTCTCCTGCAGCTTCTTCTTGGATTCTTCGCACAGGATCCGCGTGTACTGCAGCTGCTCTTCCAGCTTGATCTCTTCCATTCGTGCATCCTTGATCTGCTTGTCGTACGCCTTGGCGTCTTCGGAACACTTTTGCGCTGCTTGAACCGCCTCGGCCGCCAGCTGCAGGGCCTGTCGCGCATGCTCCTGTTCGTCCTGGAGGTGGCGCTGAGCTTCCTCGATCTCGTCCTGCACGATGCGGTTCGGCTCATCCAGCGCGTGCCGCAGCGCTTCCAACCAGTGCTCACGATCTTCGCTGGAATCGCCATGGAACTGGTAGCGCTTGCCGCCCAGACAGTCCACTTCCAGGCCGTTCTTGTAGTGCCGTAAGGACGTGTAGCCGTCCCACTCGCGGACGTCGACGACCTCGAGGACCTTGCGCGGCGTCATCTTGCGCAGACACTCTTCCTCGGTCGTGTAATACGCCAGCATCGTGCCCTTGAGCACGCAATAGCGGCGGTGCCTGCAGCCAAGAACGTGAGCAACAACAACAACAACAACAACACCAGCAACGCACATCCAGCGACCAACACAGACACGATGCGTACATGTTGAGCGGCATCTTGTGCCCACGCTTCCACAGATACCCCTCCATCTTGGCGGTTGCGCGTGCCGCAGAGTTTGTGTGGTCTGTGTGGGGACTGAAGCTTGGTGCTGGCGCAGCAGACGTCGCCGTTGGTGCCGTGCAGTCGCTGGTGGCTCGGAGCGGCGTGTTCCCACTTGGGGATCACCTGTTCAATGTCGACGACCCTTGAAGATCAGGTGGTGTGATTGGCTGAAAAGGAGCTGCGTTTTGGCGAATCGTCGTGCTGATGGTTGCGTCCATCAAAGTTGACGGGAAATAGTGGTGACGGGGAGCTTCACTTCGATATCTCGTTTATAAATTTAGTGATTGCTTCAGGTTCCATTACGATGTGTGCACCAAGCCGAATCGCTGACAGTGATGGCAGAGATTTCAGAACGACAGCTTTCAGCTGACTGCACAGACAACGGCTGAAATGATTCAAAGTCGGCAACCTGAACAAGCAATTAGTGGACGAATCGAGCCCCACTGCCATCGTTCCGCAAAGACGATCTGATCATCGATTTTGCCCTACGAGGCCTCATGATAGATTTGCTTCAATAATCCGATATTGTACGATGCGTCCTTTCACGGACGATTTAGCCCAAAACGATCGACGGAAAGAGCACCAGCGACATGATACTGTTTATGAGCTGGGACGAGCGGAGCACATTGCCAACTGCCGTATCAATCAATTTCTTTCGGAGCTTGGCACAACCGATTTTGAAGATGTTTGCGACTGGTGTCTGTTGGGGATTGCTCGTGATATTCACCAATGTGGTGGTAGACGCGTCCGCAGCAATAATACGCGTTCAGCAATGGCTGCGCGCACTGCGTCAGGCACCTGCCGTGTACGTGACAGCCACCACCACAAAAACGGCACACGCAAACGTGATACTCAGTGGTCGCGTGATTCCGACTCAAGGTGGTGGTGCTGGGTATTTCGGCTTTGACGGTGAGTTTGAGTATCAATTGACGATGCAGAGTGGCACGCAGCAGCATCATGTCATGTTGCTGCATGATCGAGCGTACTCGTTTGTCACAGCCGGCAAGTATGGAGAGCGCTTGTTGTGGCATGGCTGCCTCCAAGGTGGCGAAGTGCCGCCGCTCCATCGCTTACGCACCATTGACCAGACGGCAAAGCTCAACCAGCACGGCGACATCCTCGTCAGGTTTGCAGGTGAACACTACCGCGTAACCGAGATGGTCGACCCACCGCCACTCGTTCAATCAGCATTCGACGGCGCCAAACGTGCGAGCTTGACGCTGAAGGTTGCCAGCGAAGACGTCGTGCTCACCCTGACAGCAACCAAGGAGCGCATTCAGCCCGAGCCCGAGTTTCTGCAGCAAGGCGATCAAGTCCGTTCGTGTCCCGTGCTGTTCAGCGATGATGGCGCCCACGAACCCCGAGAGTGGGCATCCGCTGCGTCGGTGTCGACAAGACTTGAACGTCGCTCTGGACAAGACAAACAGGGCTGCGAAACGAAGGTCGGGCAAGACATCCCGCTGCCGCTTCGTCCGTGGTATGCTGCTGGGCACCGCCGGTTCTGTGCGTCGAACAACAATACGAACGCGAGCTCTGATGGTGTGTGCATAGATGGCAAGAAGGTGTGCTTGCTGGTGCACGGGCTCGGAGTACCGCAAGACGTCGGCGTCGTCGATGATTTTCCTTCGTACTGGGGGGCTACTACGCGTTCGAAGCTGCTGGGTGCGTGTTGTTCGGACGTCAAATTTACGCACATGAACAGTGTGGATACGGCCTGGCAGGACGAACGCTTTGCACGGCAGCTATGCGATGCAGCAGTGGCCGTGGCGGCAAACCGTACCTTCAACCTGTCGAGCGAGAAGACAAAAGCTAGTCGCATTCACAAGCCCAAGAAGCCTCAGCTGCTGCAGAACATCGTGGTTGTCACGCACTCTGCGGGGGCCATGCACGTGGCGTCGACCATCATGCAAGGATACTGTCAACTGGACAAACTCACGACCAAATGGATCGCGATCGAAGGCCCGATGAGCGGTACTAACACAGCCAACGAAGTGCTGAAGGCGTGCAACGAGTCGACAAGTGACCGTCGCTATGCCGTCCAGGCAGCTGTGTCGCAGTTCAACCTGTGTCCACCAAAAACCTCGACTCTGTCGTTCGTGTTGGCGCGCACGAATGCGTCAAATCCGTCCTTAGATGCGCAATACGAACAAGCAATGCGTGCATTCCGATCCAACGTGAACGCAAGCCTGTGCGGCACCAGCCCGTTCGGTATTCCGTCAACCAGTTCGGCAAAGTTCGTGGTACTGGCTGATATGTCGCACCACAACTCTAGTCTGAACGACGGTGTCGTTGTGTTCTCGAGCTGTCGTGGGGGACTGGAGCCAGGGATGTACTTACCGACGTACCAACACGGCAACCGCTTCTACGAAGCGAAGATCAATCACGACGACGGTCGGCTCATTAACGGTGATGGCGTTTGGGGCGATGCTCGTAAACCAGTCAAGTGGCTGCTCAGTCAAGTGTAAATAGCTGATATCGACCGCAACTAGTGCATACTTGCATCGTTCGCTTCCATTCCAGGCCCACTCACTTACGAATACACACAGATACTTCGTCATTGCTGTCCGCCTCAACTGCTCTTTTTCATTCCTGTGCGTGGGGGCGGCGTGAGCCAGTCAAACGTACAACCGAGGTACGAGCTGTAGCCGTCGGGTGCCGCGTCGGACACGGGACCGTTGTGCCAGATGAGATCGAAGCCGCCTACGTGACGCTCTTTGCCTCTTCGCTTCTGTTCGATGTCCACGATATCGAGCGTATGCTGGATCACGTTGTACTTGAGCGCGTAGTCGGCGTCAGTGTCCCCCGTCAGCGAAGGTGACGCATTGACTTCGAGGAGCCAAGGCTTCAGCTGGCTGTCGATGAGCACGTCGTAGCCGTACAACTCGAAGCAGTGCTTGTCCTGGATGATGACTTGTTGTACCGACAAGAGCGACCGCGTGATCACTTGCTGGATGGATAGAAATAAGTTGTCGACCGCCTCGACGCCATACTGACTGATCATGAACATCTTGAGGCTGTGCAGCGGCCACTTGCACCCCATGGACTCATCATAGTCGTCCGCCGTCTTCTGCACCGACGCGTTCGTCAAGTGCATGTAGAGGTTGTCCATATCGCCGCGGTCGCGCGAATAGCGCGCGTTCGAGAACCGACCGAAGCCGGCTCGGTACATCCACACGACCAGCGGCGAGAACGACGTGACCAGCACATACAGCCGCAGGTCGAACTTCTTCCCGCCGATCGTATACGGGTTCTCAATATACTTCTGCACAATGTACGTGTCCGCGGTCTTCGCTTGCAGCGGCGCGTCACTTTTCCACGTGTGGTCGCGCTTCCAGTCGTTGATTTCGCTCAGCTTCTCAAACAGGAAAATACCGCGGCCTTGGGCCTTGCCGATGGGCTTCATGATCCACATGGAACCCGGATATCGCTTGAATTCTTCCAGGAACATGCCGTATTCGGTCGGCAGCACAAACGTGGACGCCCAGAAGTCATAGTGCTCAGCTTCAACCCGGGACTCACTGTCATGACTGCACACCGGTCAATACCATCACACAGACGCCATGCATTGCCACAATATCCCGCTGATTAATCACCTGCGCTGCAGCAACTTCTTCATGCGCTTGAGGTTCTTCACCAGCAAGTCCTTCCGCGTGAGCTCGTAGTGGTTCTGGAAATGGTTGATCCGCTGACAAGATCCATCACATTTGACGCCACCATCAATCAGAATCCATGAGCATCACCATCATCATCACCATCATCGTCATCACAACAAATGGCGCTCATTGCTCACCTGGTGCTCCTGCAATGGCGTGGACGCGTCGAGATGTTCTCGCACCCACCCGACGTCGGCCCAATGCAGGTCCCAGACGAACTCGCTCTCCGTCTCCACCCACCCGCCTTGCACCTCCAGCACGTCCAGGACGGTGTTGCGCAGTGACGTGCGGAAGCGCACGGCCCGCCGCACACGCTCACGGCTGTCTGGACGCGCCAACGCGTTGCCATTGCCACTGCCGACCGAGCCTTTGCGCTCCATCGTCAACGCCGACCGATCCTTCGACGCATTGGCAGCGTTTCAGGATTTCGCACAAAAATCAAAAGACACAAATGTGTGCAAGAATTGGATGTGTTACTGTAGGTTAGATTGTCTCGAGGTGGTAGCGAGCACCAACCTTTATTGTGACTAATCCAGATGGGAACATCAGGTAGCAACGACTCGGATCGGTGGAGCTGCGACACAGGTCGAACACGAAGTTCTCCGAAGGATCGTCCAGCACGTGGCATCCAAGTCGACGAACGGCTCCAATGACGAAAACAAGTATCGTGGTCGCCCTCCGATGTCACCAAACCGGTCCAAGACAATTCTCTCGTTAAATCCAACGATATGGGCAAGTTTCCGGCACTCGTCGTTGGTCCATGGGTTCATCGCCACCTTCCAGCAAAGCGATTTCACAAACTCGCTGAAATTTCGGATGTGCGGACTGGAGAAGAGAAACGTGCGCTTGAACTCTCCGAGCCTCAGCGCCCCGCCACGTTCATTTCCATCAAATAAACCGTCGTAGGTTCTTCCACTGCGCGGTGTATCAGTTACCTCGTAGCCATTCTCACTGCTCCAGGTGAAGTAACAGATGACAGATTCATCAGCTGGGTGGTAGGCGACGTCTTTCTTGTCTGCCATGTACCGAATCAGCAAATACAGGTCAAACACCGACTTGCCAATTCCTGGACTACCAACCACGAGAACTCTTTGAAGCAAAAGAAATGACGCAAAGCGGATATCAATCAGCTCATAAAGATCGAGGTACTCTTGGCGTAGGTACAAGCCAAGTTCAACAGGCGTTCGGAGAAGAAGAATCGTGACAGTGCATGTCAACCATGTTCCTGCCGTAGTTCGTGTGAGCTGCTGAGCCATCTCAACCAGTGCGTTCAATTGAGCAGGATCGAGCACGTCGGTTCTTCGTCGTTTGGCAGCTGGCTCGCTGACTGAAGTATCCGGGACCACCACCAGCACGTTCACCGGACCGTTGCCTTCTGCAATTTCGCCGTCGTCGACAGTATGTCGCACATTTTCCTCCGACAGCCCCACGGTCTCGAGGGGTGCTTGACAACCACGCAAACGCTTGAGGTCGCTCGTGTCAGTCACTTGCTCAACCTCGTTCTCTGTCAACCACACTCCGTCCCTTCTGGTGATGAATAGTTGGAGCTTGCGAGCAGAGCAGGCGATGCCTTCGTTCTCGTTCTTGATCGCCACCTTCAAGTCATCCACCGTCTTGCGAGCACCAATTTCCAAGCCAAAGGCGCTCTCCCCAGCACCGCACATACTAGGCGCACCATGCTGAGGTTGCAGTCACAAGCCACGCTCCCGCAACGTCGGACTTGGTATCAGTTACACCGTGGAGTGTACTGACAATAATCGTACTTCAACGGCATTGATGCGTTATCCTCTCTCGCTGGCGACCATTATTGCAATATTATGGTGTCGTCCCAGCACATTTTATTGTGATGGCACACGACGGCACTTATTCCGCGGCGAATGACCGTGCACTCGCTGTTGAGATGGAAGCAGTACAACCGACAAGAAACGTGGCTGTGGATTTCTGCTGTGATATCGCATTCAACAGCGACGATAAGACAGCAAGTCACAACGTTGCCGCCATGAACGATAGCGCAAACCCTTCAGAGAGATTGTGGTGTGGAGATAGATCTAGGGTGACGCTTCGCTCAACAACGCGCTAGACAGCAAGCTGCTCTCAGTTGTTGGGGGTGTAATCATGGCGGTAAACAAGATGTCCATCCCCCAATCATCCAACTCGTTTCGCAAGTACTGCTGAGCCATTCGCTTGAATTCATCAGCATCTTCTGGAATCTGTGCCTTCCCTCGTGCAAGCAAGTCATCGAGCGACGGTTGTTGTGAAAACAAGGATCTTGGTTTTGCCTC
Organism: Lagenidium giganteum; assembly: GCA_002286825.1. NCBI lineage: Eukaryota > Oomycota > Peronosporomycetes > Pythiales > Pythiaceae > Lagenidium > Lagenidium giganteum. The sequence continues at coordinate 18,146 of NSDO01000062.1, read as the reverse complement.
CCAACAAGATTGAATTTGGTCACCCACTCGTCGTCATCCAAGCCGACTGCATTGACAAACGTTCGGCAGTCATCTCTACTTCACGCATGCATATTCACCTTAAAGTACCTGTTCGCGATGAACGTGCTGTACTTGTTGGACAAGGGCCCAGCAAACAGAATCGCCCGATCGAATTCTCTCAGGTTCGAAGCGACACCACGCTCACTTCCATTAAACAATACATCATACGATCTTCCAGTATGCGGAGCAGCTGTCCTCATAACCACTGCGGGCGTTCAGTCCGTATGCAGTCTTACGTCAATTTAGATGCATCGACTTCGCCGAACTCGTTGTTACTCGCGCATTACGCAGAATTCACGACGGGCTAGCTGTAGAGCTGGACAGTCGGTGCGGGATTCGTGCCTTCCCGGGACCTCCATGGCGTCGTTGGTGGCATCTCGTCTTGAGCTTTGCCACTAATGCAGTAGAGCTTTTCGGTCCGTATCGACTTGCAATGACTGTGTTTAGCACAACGGAAGATACACCATTCCGAACCCGAAGTCACGAACTCTGAAAGGAAGTTCCGGCAAAGCTTGTAGACGATCTCTTCTTTCTGGCACTCGTATGTCAAGCAACCCTTTACCGTTTGTGAGGTGCTGCGGTAGATGCCATTCACATCAGCGCATCCTGCATCTTTCACGATGTAGCAGCGCTCTTCCTCACGATATTGGACGCCGAGCAGCTCTCCGAGATGGCACAGAATCTTCTGTTTCGCGGGCTCTCTCTTCAAGAGCGATACACGTCCACCCAGTGCCGGTTTGAGCGACTCGAAGCGCAGCCACTCGTACATCCATTCCCATGTCGAGCGGTGAGCCGTGAGCCATTCTCTTACTTCAGACAATTCGTCCAAGCCCACAAGGAACTGAATCTGCTGAAAGATGAGCTGGGGAAAATCGTCGGAATGAACCTCGCGTTGGCAAAACTTTTCTACGCTTCTCTGCTGTGCTGATGAGCCCAAACTCCGGATGCACCATGGTCATTTCAATCAGCGCTTGCTGAAATTTTCACTTGTGCGCTAGGACCATGTGTACCGATTGCAAGCACACGCTGAATACTGATTGCTCCTTCCAGCATGTTTCGGTACGATTCAGATTTCGCAGCAGCGAGCGAAATAAGTCGACGACTGTGTTGGGATCACCACCGCCAGGCAGTTCTTCGGACAGGTGATCGGTGGCGTGTTTCTTGTCCAGCATGCAACGAAGCAAGAATGCCCCAAGAGCGGAATTATCGATTCCTCGATTACTGACCACGAGAACTTTTGGGAAGGCTTCATGTTGCTGAAGCAGCTCATTTAGATCCAGATGTTTCTCCTGGCGGATGTACAAGCCCTCTGGAAATGCCGTCGCAACAATTGTCTGCAGCGTCTCGCCCACTGGCCCCACATTTGTCGGCCTATCTTGCTGTGCTGTTTCAACCAACGGGATCAATTCATCAGGAAGCAGGCAGTCTTTTCGCTGGCTATGGGTGGATAGCTCTTCATGTGTAGCTCCGGGGGTGACCACCAACACATGGACAGGGCCCTCGCCTTCTGTGACTTGTAGTTTATCGAGCTCATGCTGCACGTGCTTGTCCGACAGACCGACAGATTCCAGTGGCGCTTGCGGAGCCATCAATTGCTTCAAGTCATTGGTGTCGCCACGAAGAGAGACTTCCCGCTCCGTCAACCACTTGGTGTCTCGCTTGGCGACAAATAGCTTGAGCTTACTCGGAGCAAATTCCAACTTTTGGTTCTCCGCAATCGCCGTCTTTGACTCGTCCACCGTGTTACTGGCAGCCATCTCCAACCCAAACGCGCTTTCACCCAAAATCGCGCAAACGAGATTGCCCATGTTTCCGTCACTCCAAGATTGTTCCAATGCAGCTGAAGTCGCTCTGACGTGCATCGCACCCGAAGCTGAAGAATGTGGGAGAACAGAGCAAGACTCGACAGTTGGAGCGGACGTCAACCGTATGAACCGTGCATGCTCGTATTCACCGGACTGGACGCTCACCACAAGGACACCCTGTCACTCGGTGGATACTGTCGCCCACTAGTCGTTGACAGTAAAGCGATCGAATACGGACTGCGTACGATTGAGACGCGCGATGTCGGTGAAATAGACCACACTCACGCTCATAATCATCATCATCCTCAAACATGTGGGGGGGGGGGGGGGGGCCCTGCTATCGGGGGGGGGGGGGGGGGGGGGGGGGGGGGGGGNGGGGGGGGGGGGGGGGGGGGGGGGGGGGGGGGGGGGGGGGGGGGGGGGGGGGGGGGGGGGGGGGGGGGGGGGGGGGGGGGGGGGGGGGGGGGACCTGCTATCGAGCTCATGCCTCGATAGCTTCAGATGAACGTCTTGTCCTCTAGCTTGTTGCGATTGTCCGGTTGCCCCCCATCCATGAATTCTGAATTCAACGGTGTGTATTGCGTCACGACTAGTGCAACCTTCATTTCCGAAGCGATCATGAGAGACAGGAACTTTGTGCTCACAATGCCCTCAGGTGCTTCACCCTAGCAGCACAGCTTCATTAATTTATTCCTCCCCCTCTCAAAGTGCAAACCCTTTGATTCCACACCCTTCAATACCGGTACTCCACCCTGTGTAAGTGCACGACCTTTCTTTCTGGTTCCCTCTGCAGTTGCAGGCGGTTGGGCCAAGACGACACCGAGCGCACTCATGGAGCACCTCGCTGTGTCGCTCCGCGCCGTCCACGCTCGCTGTTGTGCAGCATGAGTCTCCCAGAAGGGCGTCAGACCTCGCAGAGCCCACTGCCACGCCTCGCCACGCAGCGCCAGGCGTCCATGGCCGTCCTGCCACCCGTGAGTTCCTCGTTCAGCACCGTGATCGTGCGCTTCTGACGCGGTTTTCGTGGCTTTTCCTGCTCAGAATGACAGCGCCGCTGGCGCTGCTGCTGACCAGACCAAGGCCCGAGCGTCGCCCATCAAGTTTGTCGGTCGACTGAGCTGGGACCGCGACATTCTCGACGTGCACGTGGGCCAACCGCTGTGGCAATGCCCGCCCAAGCCGCCATTCGCGCTGGCACTGCCAGAGCTGCCAGCGGGCTGGAACAGCTCCATCGCATCGCAGCTGACAAGCGCGACGCCGTCGTCGTCGTCGTCGTCTCCGTCGTCGCCATTGAAGCCGACGTCTCAGCAGTCGTTCATTATTGGCTCGACCAAGCCACCGCCGTCGCGTGGCGTCACGCGCGGCGCCAGCATGCTGGCAACCAAAGAACTGGCGTCGCTTGCTGCTCCAAGCCCGGTGAAGGCCGCCATTCCAGGCGTGATGACGTTTAGCCAGTCGATGGACGAGGTGGAGCGCATGTTGGAGGAGCAAGTGCGCTCCAAGTACAAGAAAACGAGCAACAGCAACAACACGAAGCAGCTATCGACGTTGCAGCAGAGCGCAGCGCGGCGTGATCCGTCGATGTCGCACTTCGAGTTCACGTCCCCGAAAGATCTCGGATTCAACCCCATCGACCGGTCCGGTTTGGACGACAGTGACGACGACGAGGAAGAGGACGAGAAAGATGGTGCGCACGAGATCGATCCCTCGACGTTAGCGAACAAGATATACTTCGGAGCTGCCGCCAAGCAAGGATATTACAAGACGTATCACGAGCTGCACGGGAAGCCACAGCTTTTTGTTGAGACCAGCAAGCAACCACCGCCCGTCAAACCGTTGCGGTCGTCGTCGTCGGCCCTCAACGCTGTCATGGCAACGCGTCGGTCAACCAACTCGTTCGAGCTCGAAAAAGGCAACTCGCAAGCTAACCTGGAGCTGCCGACTCCACTTTCCAGGGTTTCTTCACAACGAGGATTGACCAGCGGTACCGAAAGGAAGGGAACGAGCGGCGCCGATCGAAGAAGCACCAGCAATTCGACGCGCAGCAGCACCCGTGGACTGTCATCGCGGTCGATCGTCACGCCGTCGTTGCAGCCAGATATGCCTGGCTCGTCCGCTGGAAGTCGCTCGACGACGGCTGCGGCGGTGGCTGAAACCGGCAGCTCGCCGCGCGTCACTTTTCTCGGCGCGTGCATCGCCAAAGGCCATCCAGCCATTTCCATTGTCATTCGCAAGGAGAATTGCCACGTGTTTGATTTCAGCTACCAGGGACTCGGCAACGATTTCATCATGCAATTCGCGGCCTGTTTGCCGGATCTACCACTTGTTGAAGCGATCAACGTGTGTGGCAACCGTCTAAACGATGAAGCGCTCAATGCCTTGCTGATCGCACTGGAAAACAAACCAAATCTGACCAGTCTCGACATCTCACAAAACGAAATTGGGCCGCTCAGCGCCCGCAGCCTTCGCAAGTACATTTCGTCGTCCATGTGTACCGTCAAAGTCCTGGTGCTGAACGAAGCCGACATTGATGATCACGAATGCGCTTTGTTCATGAACGCATTTGAGCAGAACAAGTCTGTCGAGCAGCTTCTGATGCGCTCGAATCGCATCGGACAAAGCGAGAACTTCGGGACGGCCACGATCTCGAGCACAGCCGCTCTGCGCACAATTAATGACGGAACCGAGGAAGAGCACAGTAAGGTCGGCGTCACCGGTGGAGAAGCAATCGGTGAGATGCTCAATGTCAACCTGAACATCCAGATCCTCGACCTCGCGTGGAATGCCCTTCGGATTTCCAGTAGTGCAGCGATTGCGAACGCTCTGCAACTTAACTACAACCTGAAAGAACTCAATATCTCGTACAATGGCTGTGCAGACTGGGGAGCGATGGTGTTTGGACAAGCGCTGCGAACGAACACGAAGCTAGAGCGGCTCAATCTCGCGTACAACAGTATTGGAGCGAAAGGTGGTCTCGTGCTCGCGAGTGGCTTGCATTCCAACAAAGGTCTCGTGGAGTTGATCTTGGATGGGAACAACCTCGGATACACCAGCGGGCGCTGTCTGATGAACGCGTCGTGTACCCGGCATGCAACGCGCACAATTTGTCACCTGTCATTATTTGACTGCAACGTCACGACGATCGGAGAACGTGCGGCAAGGGTGACCAACAACGATCATTTGGGAGGCAGTGATTTCATGCATTTCAATCCGTCCCATCCAGTTGGCGAATACTCGTTGAATCTATCGAGTCCTTATGAGAGCATGATCGCCCACGAACTGCTGCGATTGGCGACGTTCAAGCGGCATTACAGATTCGGTAGGCTTGAGTACATGCTAGTGGCAGGTGGAGCCAAGACGAAGATTGAGTTGTCGCGCCGACAAGCTCCGCTGACCAAGCGACGTTCATCCAACGCATCACTCGACAATGTTGGCGGCAGTCCCTTATCTCGTCTTTTTGCGCAGATCGACCAGGATGGTTCTGGAACGGTGGATCGCGACGAGTTGTTTCAGGCGTTGCGGAATTACGGCATCACGATCAGCGAAGACCAAATTGCGCGCGTTCTGGGTGAATATGACTATGACAACAGCGGGACGCTCGAAGAATCCGAATTCCAGGATTTTTTCTTTCGTTGCGGGTTTGCCATGATCGACTCGGATCACTCTGGAAGTTTGAACGAGGTCGAAATCGAAAAAGTTCTGAAGCTGATGGGCTTTCACGACATTTCAGAGCGCGAGATCAAGAGCATGATCCTTCAATATGACATGAATGGCAGTGGTGAGATTGACGAAGACGAATTCATTGAGTTTATGCGAATGGAGCTTCTGCACAAGCAAGCAGTAGAAAGCTCGAGCTCCGTTTCAGCAGAAGGTGATGGCGAGGAAATGTACCAAGCTGTGGCATTACGGGATAGTTCGGGAGCAATCTGGAAAGTCCCCGGATCTGGGTTCTTGAATGTCGAGTTTCTCTCTGATCACGGAGAAGATAACGATAAAGACGATCACGACGAGGCAAATCGACTTCAGCGTCAAAGCAGCTCATACAGATCCCCTGAGAAACGTGCTCGGCTTGTATCCACGACAGCATTTACATCAATGCTCTCGAGCATGCAAGGAATGACACAGAACGCGACTGAGCAAGTTGACTTCCTCAAGACGGTGCTTGAGGAGTCGGATTGTTTCCTCACGGCGACGCAAGCAGAGCAAGTGCTTGTGAAGCAAGGTGCTGACCGATCGTGGCCTCGCAAGCTCAACGCTCTCATTCGAATCATTCCGCAGATGGTCAATCGCCGTGAGGCCATCAACCTTGTTTCTCGTCTCACGGATCCCCAGAAGGTGTGGTCGCAGCGGCAGTCGCTCAAGCGAGCCCTTGGAAATCTGTACCACGTGATGCTTGGATCGCTCACGAACCGGTATAGTTTCGACTTGACCAACGAGTTGGATCGAATAGCCCTGCGAAAGCTAGGTGAGTTTGCTCTGGAAGAGAAGAAATTCAGCAAGAACCGTGCCGGGCGAAACGATACGTCGCAAAACGGCAACTGGGAGAACTTTCGCAACGCTAAGATAGACGGCAGCCTGTTCTTGTTGACGACGACGTATATCATGAATACGTTGCTGAGCACGACCACGAAGACTACGGCGCCGTCTCCCGCTGAGAGTGCTTCGTCGTTGCTCTCAACATCTACAAGTAGTGTTCGTCGACGAGCCGAGTTCGATTATATCAGCACAGCGCGGCCTCCACGCGGCACAAAATGCATGAGTAACCGGCGATTTGACCAGCTTGTGGCAGAGATGTCGCGCGACGACGAAGAGGTGAACGAGAGCAACGGCGCACATCCAGATGACGCGATGACTTCGGAAGAACGTGTACACTTCAACGCCCAGTTGCGCTGGAAAATCGTGCGAAACTACGTCTTCAGTCAGTCGCAATCGAAGCTTTCCCAACTGAAAGGGAACCGGCTGTTTCAGGTGCAGACCACGATCAACGCCATCAAGCGCAAACTCGACCAGATTGAAATGCTCACGTGCGATCGATGGCTCAACTGCGAACAAGCACTGTGCCTGGTCGAAGCCATGCCCAATGCTGTATTTGCGCGTGCACGCGCGGCAAGTCTGTTGTTTTCTCGAATCGTGGACATCGAGAACTTCATGATGGTAAGCCTGGAAGCTATCGAACCGTTTGGCGATGCAGCGTGTTGAAATATGTGCGTGGCGATCAGATCTATGATACACTGTCGACTGAAGATCAACGCGACTGCGTAGCTCGCTTGGGTTGGCTGAACGTGTTCGATCCGATGCTGCCCGATCGGCAATATCCACCTTTGGATTTGAGCATTCGAGACGAACGCGAACTCGTTCAAGTGCTGTCACAGCTAGCGCTAAAAGAGGGGGTGAGGGATGACAATCAAAGAATGCAGTGGATGCTGATCGCTGATATTTTGTTGTTGTGCCTGGACCAGGTCAAAGCGTGGAAAGATGCATCTTACCGGTCATCATCAGCCACCAAACTTGGGGCACCCAACGACAACTCGTCGCATGCATTAACCGAATCCACGCTGCCGCTACCTGGTTGGGGCAACCCAGAAGCCACGGGTGACGAAAGTCTCAAACACCACGGCATTGTGCGTTTGCGATACGAGTCCGACCCCAGCATTGTTGAACGCCAAGACATGTGCTTATTCCGCCAAGAGCTCAGACCGCGCGTCCTGTCCGGCACCAGGCTGTTTGTCTGAGTCAAGGCATGCAAAGACTGGATGATCGGCAAAGGTAAAGGTGTGCGTCGCTGCGATCCAGCGGGGACGTTCCGCATGGTGTCGCGTACCATTGATCACAGAAGACGACCTTCACTGAGCTCGAGTGGATGGCTACGGCTGCCTCAGGGCATGGCGTTTGTGTGGATCGTGCTGGTCTTGTTGTGGGGATATTGCGGCGACGGTGGCGCTAGAGACGACAGAAAAACGCGAGCTAGTTGTCCGTGCCAACTACCAAGGCTACGCCATGCTGTCGCGGTTGCTAACCGAGTTCGTCAACATCGCGTACTACGGCGGCCTAAACACCAGCGTCGACTACGTCGTCGCCAACACACCAGCATTTGAGCGCCCAGTGGTTCAGTTTTACACGTTGGAGCTGCTTCACGGCGACCTTCCCGTTCAGCCTGATGCAAACTACAGCAAGCTCTTACACCGCGATGGCATTGGAGACTCCCTAGTCAGTAGAAACATGTTTTCTTGCAACATTCAGGTGTGTCAGACGGTCGCAGACTACTGGGACGACACGTTTATCACCTCGCTTCATGGTGCCCCAACCGTCTGGGGGCGGCGTGCCACCAGGACCGACATGAGCTGCGTCAGCGATCCATTAACGGGAAGAAAATCCTCCGCATACGTGGCTTGGCGGTTTATTTTGCAACGGGGGCGTCGATATCGTCAGTGTGTCGGAGCTCACGCTCTCGTTGGCGGGGTCTTCGTCCAGACAACCGCGAATTCTGGAGCAACGTTATGTCATCGCTCGGCACATGCGCGGACGCGAACCGTGGCACGGTCCTCGACGCGATCACGACGCTTCGGCGCATCTATCAGCGTCACCAGCTATTACATACGTCGTGTTTGATTCCTGTGTCGTGGCTTGTAGACATTGCTTCCACGCTCCAGTGGAAATCAAATGGATTTGACGTCCTGAACGTGAATTGGCGGCACGCACACAGCGCGCTCGTCCAGACGTCCTTTCGATTCGTGTCAGATTTCGATACCAGTGCCATTCCGCTCACATCTGCCAGCAATTTGATCCATGATCACCTGTGGGAGCTGTTCTACACATCGGAATGCGGTGCTGCTGTCCCACGCGTATATTGGCGCACTACGTACGCGCAGGAAGTGATTGACGCGTGTTATCGACGTGTCTATAGCCTGGCATATATTCAAGGTTACCAGAGGAATATCGCGATGGCTGCCGCGCGCACCAACGGAGCGGTTGTGTACGAGTATGAGCTAAACACGCCCGTCAATCCCGTCACTCACCTATCACCCCGAGTTACGCTGACACCGGCTGAAAGCGAACGCACGTCTTACCGAAGCATTTTCTCTTCAATCCAGCGCATCCAGGCACGAATTGCGAATCAGTCGTGGGCGGGTCATCCACGACCACGCGACCGCGCATTCTCGAGAGGCAAAGAGATGGCAGACCTCGCCATCCCGAATTTTGGGTATGTGTTTCAGTCAACAGCAGCGCCTGCGTCTCTGAGAACCATCGAGACGCCAGGATTTTCTTCTTCGCTATGCAGTTTTTTTTTTTCCTATCTGAAAACATCACTTGAAACGACGTTTCTTGCCCTTTTCCGCAAGGCACGCCACTTCGTTTTCGCACTAAGGCATCAAGCGCCATGATGTTTCACGTGGTGACATTTCCTTCCTCACAAGATTACCGAAGAAGGCGCTCTCATTCGCACAGCTTCGACCTCCCGTCTGGTCGGGGCGATTGAAATCATCGAGCGAGACGCGATGGCGATGGACTGCTGCCTTTCGCTGCCCCAAGTGCAGCTCGATGGCATTTGGCTGTGTTCCACATTTGATTTGGCCGGAAGTGTGCATGCTGGGAAACCAAGCCCGTTGATGGCTGCAACAGCAGCGACAGATGTCACTTGCTTCACGCATCCTTTGAAAAGGCGCTGTTGCAAGGCCGCTGGTTTCAATGAGTTGGTCCTCGACAGGAATGAGCACTGCAGCACGTCAAAGCCGGATTCACTCTCTCTCTCTCTCGCTCGCATCACATCCCAGCAAAACAGAACGTCTCCGCCTCTCACGCCCCTCATAGTATCGCTACTACAGCAGGCCACTCTGAAAGTTGTTGAAGAAATGTGTTTGATTGGAAATCCTCACGGGTGAGAACAGTCGCAGGCTCACATGTAATGAACACGCTTCCAGAAGGAGATGAACATCTCCCAAGTCGACGATGGCAGAAGCCTTCGAGCTCACACACGGACACATTTGGCGGCGACACACGCACCGAACGGCAGTTCGTGCGAGAAATCGCTTGGTCATGGTGGCAGCGGATACACCGACTTCGCCAAGGCGTTCCAGAAGGCCGAGTTCAAGTGGTCGGCTTCGTTCTGCAAGCAGACGTTCCCTGGATCATCCATGACGATCGGTCAGGCGTTTGGTGACCCGTGCTGCACGTGGACCAAGGGAGGGAAAGCGCAATTCACCATCAAGTACGGCGCGGACTTCCCGAAGTCGTCGACGAACACTTGCCCGAATAACAAGCCATCGTCGTCGCCAGGTCCAGCTCCTGGCCCAGCTCCTGGCCCAGCTCCTGGCCCAGCCCCAGGTCCTGCACCATACCCACAGCCAACGACCAAGGCTCCAGCTCCTGGTCCGTCGGGCAAGACGCCGTGCCCAAGCGGTGTGCCATCGGTGTCGCCATCCAGTGGCTCGCCAACGCCGCGGCCGTCGAAGAAGAAGTGCCGATCCAAGCACAAGGACCACAACAATGGCAACAGTGACTACAACAACATGGCTGGTAGCAAGAAGAACGCCTACTAAGCAGGTCCCAAGTGCTTGCTCGTATCTACAGCGTGTCGTGCCTCGTACGCATGTGTATCCTACAACAATGAACAACCACACTGTGGTATCGACAACTAAAAGTGTTTTTTTTTTTTTTCATCCAACGTCCAATTCACTCGACGGCATCATTCGGCTTCATGCAATATGGACACCAACGTTGCACGTATGCCTGGACGTGATGAGAGGATGATGCTGGACTTGCGACTTGGTCGTCTTGTTCGGCGGACTCGGCGTCGTCAGAAACCTGTGGAAGCAAACGAAAGGACGACGATGAAGCACATGAAGCAGAAGAGGACGTCGAGGACGTGGCGGTCGTCGAGTCGGTCAATGTCGTGGATGCAGCAGTCTCCGACAAGTCGCGACTGTCCGTTCCACGCGGCTCTGCCATTGCCGGGGGGGACATCGACGCCAACACCAACGCGCCCACGAGCTCTTCCTTTGTCGGCAACGCGTTCCGCTCCCGAAACTTGCGGACCAGTGACGCATTCGAGTCTTGCACCGAGTTCAGGAGCAGCAGCGTCTGCAACCGCGCGTCCAATGGCCCCACCTGTGTTGTCAGCGCTCGCATCGCTTCGTCCAAACGCGCAATGTGATCGACGACCGAGCTCCTCCGTGGATCATGCTGCATCGTCACGAGCTGCTGCCATGCGTCGGCCGTCTCGCCCACAAGCCCTTGGCGATAGCGCTGGCGAAGCAGCTTCCACAGCTGCGATGGCTTGGCGCTCATCAGCACGTGCTGGAGCACTGGAGCGTCCACCGTGCTCAGGATGATCGCATTTGCTAGCGTGGATCGTTGTCGCATCGCAATGGTGTCGCTGGTCGAGCTAGGCTTGGCTGTCCCGCCATCGCGAGCGGCACCGCCGTCCGTGGGACGCACTTCATCCCAAACGCCGGCAGCTTTGAGCTGCTGCTCCACGTGCGCGGCCCACTCGCCGTAGTTCGTCCCGTCCAGCGAACCGACGCAATCGCTGCTGCTGCAAGCGGTGGTGGATGCATTCGGATTGCCGCAAGCGCTCACGTCTGCGCCACTTGCCATGGAGCTGGCCATGCTCGGGCTCTGTCGAGTGCAATCGCGCCATCATTTCAAGGCAACCCGCCGCGAGTCCCCGGTTGTCACCCACGTGGGGCCACGTCCCAAGCTGACGTGCTCGAGGTGACTGCTCAGAACTTGCCAGCTGGTACGCCATGGAGCACGCCCAGCTGGTACTGGTGGTCCAAGGTCTACGACTTGGTCAGCTGAGATCCACAACGACTCACGCACCGGTCACTGTTCTCATGGAACAGCTGGGTGCATCCTGTCCAAACAGCAGCCAACAACAGCACGAAAGTGCAGAGATCTGAAGGTTTTGATGGTGAAATGTGGCATTGGCAACAGTGCTGGATGCATGGCCACCACCAGCTGCGGTAGCGGCCACTGCGATTCCTTGACCCAATCTGCCATTTGCTTTCTCACGGTCAACCGTCCGCATCACCTCCATCGTTTCCAGCCTCAACCCAGATGAATTCGTCCAGCGTGTGTGCGATCCTGGCACTGTCGGCCGCCGTCGCCGTCCACCAAACGGCTGCGTATGAAAAGTTCTTGGATGAGCTTCCGAATGGCTCGTGCATGAAGAAGTCGCTCGGCCACGGAGCCAAGGGCGACTACACGGCCTTCGGCAAGTTGTTTGGCAAGGACAAGACGTGGAGCAAGGCTTTGTGCGAGCAAAAGTTCCCAGGCTTGGACATTACCGTCGGCCAGGCGTTCGGTGATCCATGCTGCACATGGAGCAAGGGCAGCAAGGCCCAGTTCGAGGTGTCGTTCTCAAATGACTTCCCAAAGCAGTCGACCAAGACCTGTCCATCGGGCGGTGCTTATGGCAAGCAGACTCCGGCCCCAGCAGTGACGTCAGTTGCTCCTACGGCCACACCAACGTCTGCGGCACCAGCGTACACGCCAGCGCCAACGACTGCGAAGCCAACGGCACAGCCAACGGCACAGCCAACGGCACAGCCAACGGCACAGCCAACGGCACAGCCAACGGCGTCGCCTGCCAAGACCCCATGCGCCAGCTCCAACGCCCCGGCTCCAGTGCTGACGCCAAGCCCTGTCATCGGCAACAAGACCACGAGCGCACCAACGCCCGCTGGAAAGGTGACCTCGACGCCAGCGTACTACATGGTACATTAACGTGGTCTCTAAGGGGGTCTAGGGGTACTCTAGATATCAAATTATGCAGTGCTTGAGCGGACGATGTAACATAATCAATGCAGTCCGTCCACTAGCGTACGCCAAGAGAAAGAACGCGCGAAGTTACTAAAACCTAATGTGAATTCTTAGGAATTGTCAGAACTAGTCACTTCAAACGAGGGACCAGCAGAGTGACTCTAGTTATTAAAATCAAGTAGTGCGTAAAGTTCCTAAACCTGATCTGAACCGGTTCCATGTCACCGAACCGATGTAACACCAACAATTATGATCATGGTAGGTTTTATACACAATGCGGGACCGAGTTCCCAAGTTCCACAAAAAATCTCTACACTGTCTCTCTCTATCTCTTTTCTCTTCTACCCCCTACCCCCCCTCTCTATAAATATTATATATATATATATATAAAAGTATAGGAACTCGGAACCCGAGCACCAGCGGCAGATGTCAATGTAACCACAGCCCTTCTAGATATTAAAAGTTGGTTCCGAAAATTTTGGAACCCGAGTACCCACAAGTCGCCAATTAGTTGCAATTCACTATT
>NSDO01000691.1:0-26019 GCA_002286825.1 Lagenidium giganteum | reverse complement strand
CACGTCATTTGGAGCGCTCACGTCACAGATCCAAAGTCGTTAATTCCCATAAATATTGGAGGGAGTTTACTGGGTGCAAAATTTTAAAAATATGCGTGAGTTCGGAGGCGTAAATCTTAGGTGCGCTGGCAGTAATTTGCTGGGAAAGTAAATCGGAGCCTTGATATGAACGAATCTGATTGGTGGAGCTTATCATGGAAAATCGTCGATAAGAATTCAAGGTTTTTTCTTATCGACGATTTTCCACGTTAAGGCGCTTGGTGGGTTAATTGCAAACAATGCAATTCTTGACATCTTGTGTGTTTAACAACAAATGTCAACAACCCCATTGTGGTGTTCGACAACAAATGTAAAGAACACCTTTGATCACATGTGTGATCAACCCAAATGTGTAACAATCGTTACAAAGCGGCAGACGCACGCAACGGACCAAGCGAGACGTCCGTCGCATCTTTCGCAACGCCCTGCGCAAGAACATGTCCGCCAAGAAGAGCGCCGTCACATTGTCGGTACCCGTCTCGCCGTCTACTGTGCTCTACATACTCAAGTCGAGATCGTACGTGAAATATGCAAAGCGAAGGAAGGCTCCACATCTGCGCCCTCGCCACCGCAAGGCCCGGTGCGAGTTCGCGGTCAGGAACATGCGCGACAGTGCAATCTGGGATCGCACTATCTTCTCAGACGAGAAGAAATTTAACTTGGACGGTCCGGATGGCTTTCGCTGCTACTGGCGCGACCTACGGGATGCGCCGGAGTTTTACTCCAAGCGCGTCAGTGGTGGCGGAATCGTCATGATCTGGGCTGCTATCTCCAAATACGGTAAGTCCCGCTTGGCCATGCTGTCTGGGAGACAGAACTCGACCGCGTACTGCTCCACGTTGCAGCAGTATCTCTTTCCTTTTCTGGAATGCATATCGGGTGGGTGAAAATGACGTCATTTGCAACAAGATAATGCGTCAATTCATGTGTCAGGGGAATCGAAAGCTTTTTTGAGAGCTCAAATGTGACTCTGATGGAATGGACAAGCAAAAGTTCCGATCTCAATCCAATTGAGAACGTGTGGGGGGCTGCTTGCGCGCAAAGTTTACCATGGAGGGCGTCAGTTCGATAACATCGACCAGTTGAGGCGGCAGATTGAGTTATCGCGGGCGGATATCTCCACAAGCTACCTGGAAGAACTCGTCAAGAGCATGCCAACACGGATGGCGGAAGTAGTGCTCAAGAACGGCGGTGAGACGCGCTACTAACAATCAAACACACACTGCGCATATCATTATTGCGCGTTCATGTTTTGTAGTTTTGGCTAATTGAGGGTCTTGGAGAATGCGGATGGAAGAGCGGCATTGTTAGCGCCTTGGTGCATCCCGTCGAGGCATGTGGCCAGTGTGGCGGCGGCGTTGGCGTTTATTGAGGCACGCTTTAGCGCATTCGCCAAGTGCGCATATAGTTCCTGCGCGGAGTGTACGTACATTACTCGAAGTACATTTTCGGTCACAACACACATTTACGGACAATGTATTCAATAGCATGTGTTTTTCCGAATCCAACGCGTTAGATTCGGAAGCGTGGCCGTTGGTGGCAATCAACGGCAACAGCGCCGCGGGATTGGCGACGACGGCGACGAAAGCGGCCGCTCACGACGATCGCAATGCTTCGCGCTGTGCTGCGGACGGCACGCGTGTCAAACGGGTGCGTGCAGGCAACTCAACTGCGTGCGCGCGTGTGCGCTTCGCTTGGACCTGCGCTATCCACCGTCGGTGGTCCTCCTGGCCAATGGCTGCCATTCGCATCGCGTCACCAGCACAGTGCTGCTGCTGCGCCGTGGTTCGCTGCCCGCGCCCGCCATTTCTCGACGCAAACGGCAGCGACAGAGCCCGCGGATGCCGTGGCGTGGCCTGCGGACAAGGTCCGCGAAGTTCAGAAGCTGCTGCGCGCTTTCCCGCGTGACTTTGAGGTCAAGACACTGGCGATCGAGGCCGGGCTGAACCCGGCGGAATGGGCGATCGCCGCCAGCACGTTCCGCCGTTCGTTCATGAAGCACCCAGAGAAGTACTTTAGCGACCAGGCAGAGCTGCTGCACTTTATGGAGGTGAGTCCTGCTGTGGATGAATGACGTTCCCGGTGATCGATGGGTTGACTCGGTCTTTTTGTGCGTCGATTCAATGACGCAGGATATGAACAAGATGACGACCACAAGCAACCACAAGCACAAGAAGAAGAAGAGCGCGTTCATCTTCTACCCGGCGTTCCTGTCGTTTGCGAAAGACGCCGGCTACATCCAGCCGACGGACGGCGCTGCGTCCTCGTTCACGCTGCAGGAGCTCACGGACTTGCGCTTGCCGCATGAGCTGTACCCGCAGGCGGCTGCGATGAAGCGAAAGATCATTTATCATGAAGGACCCACCAACAGTGGGAAGACGCACGAAGCGCTGCAGCGCCTGAAGGCTGCGGGCGAGGACGGTGGCTTGTACTGTGGACCTCTGCGTCTGTTGGCGCTGGAAATCTACGAACGCCTCAACATGGAAGGCGTGTACACGTCCCTGGTCACCGGCCAAGAGAAGCGAATGTTGCCTATGGCATCGCATGTGTCGTGCACGGTGGAAATGGCCAACATCAATCGTCGCTGGGACGTTGCCGTGATTGACGAGATCCAGTTGATCGGCGACCCACAGCGCGGATGGGCCTGGACACGCGCACTGTTCGGACTGCAGGCAAACGAGATCCATGTCTGCGGCTCCAGCGAAGCCGTCGACCTCGTGAGGAAGTTCGCATCCACCACAGGCGATGAGTTTGAACTGCGCTCGTACGAGCGTCGTTCGCCGCTCGAGATTGCGGACAAGCACTTGGTTTCGTACAAGCACATCAAGCCGGGTGATTGCGTCGTGGCGTTTTCTCGCCGTGAAATCTTCCAGATCAAGCGCGACATTGAAATCAAGACAGGCTTGAAGTGCTGTATTATCTACGGCCAGCTGCCGCCGGAGACGCGGTCGCAGCAAGCCCGACTCTTCAACGCACAGAACAACGAGTACAACATCCTGGTGGCTTCGGATGCAATTGGTATGGGTCTGAACCTCAACATCGGGCGCGTGGTGTTCGCGACTGTCAAGAAGTACACTGGCGGCGGTGGTGGCATGACGGATATTACGCCGTCTTTGGCGAAGCAGATTGCTGGGCGTGCTGGGCGTTATGGTAGTGCGTTCGCATCCGGCAGTGCGACGTGCTTGAACGAAGACGATCTTGGCTATCTGCGCGACTCTTACTACGAACCGCCGACGCCGCTGAAGTCCGCAGGCATTTTCCCGTCCTCGGAACAGATGGAAGAGTTTGCAAAGCAACTGCCTGGCATCACAGATATGGGTGATCTGCTGGACAAGTACGTGCTACTGGCTCGTTTGGACGGTGACTATTTCATGTGCAACCACGCCGACATGAAGGACGCTGCTGCGCTGTTGCGCGATATCCAGCTCGAGCTGTCTGATCGCTTCACGTTCTGCATGGCACCAGTGAACCTGCGTAACCCACTGGCGCGCAAGGTATTCCTCGACTACGTGAGGTCCCACTCGCTTAACCAAAGCGTCAAGCTCGACATCTACCTTCCACGCAATGCCCCACAAACAGCGGAAGCCCTTCGCGACGTTGAGATCAAAGCGCAGATCATTGACTTGTACCTGTGGCTGTCCATGCGATTCGAAGCGACTTTCCAAGAAAAGTCGCTGGCGCTCGAGATGAAGGAAAAAGTGTTGGTGTTGGTCGAACAAGGCCTGCTCAACACCACGTACAACAAAACCCGACACAGCCATCGCAAGAACCAGTCCAGCAACAGCAATTGGCGCGAGCAGTCGCGCCGTCCATGGGAGCATGTCGAGCAGGAGCGCACCTTGGCCGCGGCCGCGAGAAAAGGATCTTTCGGTGCCAGATAAACAAAAAGCCCGATGCCAAACCACCACCTCCATCACACAATAGAATGAACGCACCCACCCATTCCTGTCGTTTGTGGTGTTCCTTTATTCACATCCAGCATCGCATTTGCCATATTCGTTGGCACAGCGCGGATGACAATAATGACGCTCGGCGCTGTTGGAAACAATCGACAAAATACCCGAATATTCCGGCGCCGTGCTTGTTTCGTTTCGAACACGAACCACAACAACATGTCTGTTCCCAAAACCTGAACGAGCCCAGGAACTCTCTCTTCACAAGCTCTCTCCGAGCCGAACAAGCCGGCCCGCCCAACTGGACTGTGTGTGTGTGTGAGAGCGTGTCGTCGTCAACGTCGGTCGTTGACCCCACCACAAGGAGAATGGCGCCGACATGTGCACGTCCGGCAGCGCTGTGGCAGCGGCCGGTGATGCAGACACTGCTGCTGCTGCTGGTGCTGTCTCCGTCCGGATTCGCCATGAAGCAAGAATGGGTTTTCAAAGCTGAAGACCGCAACGAGTTCTTGATAGAGCGCTTCGGCTTCCGCGTGGGCGCCACGATGGACTTGTCGGTCTCGGACGTGGCCTTTGCGTACCGCGCCACGGGCCAGACGCCGGCGCCCGCCCCAGTGGACGACATCCACGCGGGGCTGCTGTTTGTGCACGAGAGCGCGTTGTGGGACGTGATGGAATACATGCAGGACGCGCTGGAAGCCAGCGGCAACAGCGCGGCGGCCACGCCACGCACGTGCCTGCTGGCGAACCGCTCGAGGGACGAGTGGATCGACTTCACGGACACGCAGACGTGGAACGTGAGCAAGAAGATCGACGGCGAGCAGCTCAAGCCCGGCTTTTATTACTTTTTCTACGCGCAGTGCACCAAGGACCTGGAAATCACGTTCAACGTACGTTGCCGCCTGCCTGCTTGCCTGCCAATGTGATTGCTCGCACTGCTGCGTTGCGGGAATGCTGTTGGGTTTTGGCGTCGTTGTTGACGTTTATTGTTCTGTTGTTGTTGCTGTTGTTGTTGTTGCTGGATCGTCGTGTTTGTCTGGCCACGTTGATCTCAATTGGTTGTATATTTGTTTGTTTGGAATATTTTTTTTTCTTCTCTTCAGATGAAAGCACAGTTCAAGAACGGCGAGCGCAACTACCTGTCAGCAGGTGACTCGCCGTTGCCTTCGGTCTACCTGTTGATGACCTTCGTGTTTGTGGGCGCGACGGTGGCGTGGGTGCGCTGGCTACGACTGCACGCCCCTCATATCCACCATGTGCACCACATGATGACGATTGTGGTCGTGTTCAAGACGTTCTGTTTGTTTGCCGAGTCCATGCGGTTCTACTACATGAAGAAGTACGGCGACATGTTGACGAGCTGGAACGAAGTCTACTACGTGTTCATGTTCCTGAAAGGCATCATGCTGTTTGTCGTGATCCTGCTCATCGGCTCGGGCTGGTCGCTGCTCAAGCCACATCTCTCTCAGCGCGACAAGTCGATCATCTCGGTCGTCCTGGTTCTCCAAGTCTTCAGCAACATAGCGATGGTGGTGATGGAAGAATCCCCGGTCGGCACGCGAACGTGGGTCGCGTGGCGCGACGTGCTGCATTTGATGGACATTCTGTGCTGCTTCGCCATCTTGTTGCCCATCATTTGGTCGATCCGCACGCTCCGCCAGTCCGCGACCACCGACGGCAAAGCGCACATCAATCTGCAGAAGCTGACGCAGTTTCGCTCGTTCTACTTGATCGTTGTGACCTACATCTACTTCACGCGGATCGCGCTCTTCCTGCTCACCGCGTCGCTGCCGTACCATTCCACGTGGGTCTCGGTCATGGTCGGTGAGCTGGCTTCAGCCGTGTTTTTCTCGTTGGCAGGCCATCGCTTCCGTCCAGTGGACCAGAACCCGTATCTCCAAGTCTCGACGCACATCGACTCATTGGACGAGTTTGGCCTGGACGATGACGACGATGAGCTCCAGCTCCCGGTACGAAGGGATCACCAGCGCGTGCTAAACGTTTGACGAAGCCGAACCCATGCACAGCCAACTGGGATTCCAAGGAAACACACGCGTCCTTTTGATCGTCAGCGACACAAATTTTGGAGGTGATTAGTTTAGACAACCCAACGCAACCCAGCGCAACCCAACCCAATAGATTTCCATACACAGCTCCGTGTCTTCATTTTTTTCACTCGAACCCACGCGTTGTGGGCTCACACGGAAGGTTGCTGGGCACTTGTCAGGTTTGGCGGTGATGACGCTGAACGACGACGATGCAACGGAACATGCAAGAATGAATGGTGTTCACCAAAAGCCATTCTCTGCCCGTTTCTCCTCAAGTCGAGTCGAGGCCCTCGACCCATGATCGCTCTCGGTCTGGGTGGTGCTGAACCCAGGACAGCAAGGGCTTCTCGATGCTCGAAGTGTCGGAGATGGGATGGAACTCATGAACCAGCCAGCGTCTGGCTGCCAAACATGTCGCGTTGTGTTGGGTCTTCATGTTGTCGCTGGGCATTTCGGCGCATTGTTGCAACCCAGTGGGTTGGGTAGCCACGGCCGAGGCCGCTGAAACAGCAACACATTGACGTGCAATGCCTTGCCTCACAGTTCGAAGATGACGGCTCCGATCCCCCCAGAGCGACCATTGGCACATCCGTGATTATCCCGTGGTATATTGTTTGCCTGTCTTGTGGGGGAATCAACGCGCTTGCTTCAGTGTCTGTGCTGCGACTGATGACAGTCCCCACCAATCGATGGAGATGGAACGGGGCATCAGCCATCAGCCGCTCGAACAGCTTTCATGGGTGGGATGGGAGCTTTGGACGTGGTGGCCTTCACGTGAACTGTGGATGCAACACACGCCCGCTGGTGCGATTGTGCACCACCTGTTGAACCGATGAACAAACGGCTGGGTTGGTCCACGTGGACCATGGTGAACAAAGCAGCATTGCGTTTTGTGGCTCCGAGCGCGCGTGATCAGGCGTGGAAACGATGACCGAGGGCGCAATATGAGCCTCATCATGACTCTGACCTGCCTGTGTCCGTCAATATGTGATCTGGCCTGGTCTGTGGGCGCCAACTCGGACTCGACACGACGTCGCTGGAGCTGGTGGGCGTCGTCGAGTTGCCAATCATTGCTCTGGTCTACAAAGACCACACACCGCCTTCGGAGCAGCGCACAGTCATTACGACAGCGTAGACACACACACACACACACTCGTCGCTCACCTGGGGACGCATTGATGTGGTCCTGGAGCGCTTCATTCAGGCTTGAGATTGCATTGCAAACTGCAGTTGGGCGCAAGCGGATCCAGTCAAGCCCCGAGTTGATTCCTTCCCATGCACCCGGACAGGCTTCATGACGTGCACCGAGCCAGCATCGTGGCGCGTGTGATGCATGGGCACGCTGAACGCAGCGCAACGCGCGTGCGAACGGTGAAGGAACTGTGCAATTGTGCTGAGGCTGACAAGTTCAATACCGCTCTGTAAGAGGCAGCACCAAGGAGGCTACGCGCACCTGAGAGCACACTCTTTTTTCGTGGATGTAGGTTCTGCTTGCTCAGTTCATGGCCAACGCAACGCATGGCAATGAGATAGACTCACTGACAGCACTGGATTTATTCATCTACCAGCGCCAGATCAGCAGGTGCCGCGAAGTGAGCAACGCCCACCACGCCATGCGACAATTGGGACCGTGATTGCTTCCTCAGCGCTCAATCTATCGAAGCCAGCATGTCTCGACGGAGGTGGCGCTCACGGCGCCGTTGTTCGAGACCAGACAAGGAAGGAAGCCCGCTAACCTGTCTTATCTAGCGGCGCCACGGGGTCTGCGCTGCGCTGCGTTGGACGGTGTGCTGGAATTCGCAAGGACACTTGGCGAGCGCGACACGTGGTGTCCGCAGCGATGTTCAAGATGGCTGACTGTTGTCATCTGTCCCAGAGAGCATCGAGCACCGGATGCCATCGATTTATCGCGCCCAGCTGTTCAACAATGGCTCCACAAGATCCAGGAAAGGAGCCAAACACGTTTGCGCTGAGCACGCACGTACCATCGCACGAGCAGCAGCAGCAGCAGCAGCAGGATCTTTTGTCAACATGATGCTCTTACGTCCAGCTTCCCTTCCATTGACCACCACTGGATCCACGCATCACGTGAGTGGGTGATCGCGCCATTGCGCTGGCCAGCTGGATCGGGCGCGAGCTGAACGACGCCCGTTCATGTCGTTCACGATCGAGTTGCTTCCACTCGCGCCACGCATGTTCGTCCTCGAGTGGGCAGTGATTGTTGTCATGAGCGGGCAACCCAGCGTGTGCTGCCTTGGGCAGCGCGCCCAGAGACTGGGACGCCGGTCCACCGTGCACCCGTGGAAGGCCGAGACCCACACGTTGGGACGGCCAAAACCACGGCGAAGTGGTCCAAGTCACATGAGCGACAGCATTGGTAGGTACGTTCACATGCCGCCGTCCCTTTTCGACCCAAGCTGCAACAACAACGCAGCGGGCGGGATTGATCCATCCCAGCCACTCCCCTGCCTGGGCTCCGAACAGGTGCGAGCAGCTGGAGCGCCTCACCACTGCACTTCTCGCGTTAGTTGGTCTCACGTCGCAGAATCAATTTCGCAGTCGCAGTCGTGCCACAGAGAGCTTGAGTGCTGCACGAGGCAGCTCCCAGCTCGCACAGCGCAACGCCGCAGTCGCCAATTCGTGGGTGTCGAGGCGTCACCTTGCGTCCAGCTGTTTGGGACGCGCTTGATCGAATACGCCGGCTGGTGTGCAGGCGAGCGCGGGCTGCGAGTTCGCGGCACGACGCTCAGACCAGGTCATTCACTATTTTGCGCCGATCCAGCGCCACGATCAATTCCACCGAGGAGGGCTCGGACAGCGACTTCCTTTCGTCGTCCCACCAGCCGATACCGACCATGCCTGCCAGCTTGGTGACCGCGGCCGCTCCGATGCATCCGTTCCATCGCTACGAAGGCCACAACCACCACGACGCGTACGCGTTCGCGGCCTCGCCCATGAACCCGCGTCCTGTGATCGGGCACGCCGACAACGCAATGATGACGATGCCGTTGGCCGATATGCAGCACAAGGACTACCACTCCGCTGCGGATTATCCAACCCCGTACCAAATGTCGACGCCACTGCCGCCGCCCATGGTGCCAACAGAGTCACCGGACGCGCAAGACAGCTTCCCAATGCCCACATGCGTGGCGTCAAGCATGATGTGCTCGGCTGGGAGCTTCACGGCAAGCCTGACCACGATGGCGGATAGCAACTACGCCCCGTCGACACTTCCGATGTTTTCGTTGGCAACCACCGCTCACCCAGTGCGCCAAGGCGTTAACCAGTCTGCTCTGTCTGTTGGCATGCCCATGCCAGAACTACGTGCGGATATTCACGGCAACTTCATCACACTGGAAGACGAACTCAACGACGCACGTATGCTCCAAGAAGCGTTCCAAGAACTCCCCCAACCAGCCATGAGCCCGAATGCCGCGTTGGCTATGTCCGCTGCCGTGACACCGAGAGCGACGCCAGGTGTGTCAGAGCCAATGCTGCCGCTCCGTGCACCATCCATGATGCTTGCTAGCGAGCGAGTGCGCTTGACAGCGCTTCGAGATGGCTCGAAAAGGAAAGTGTCGTCACGCGTGTGCCGCGTGCCTGGTTGCACCAAGGGCATTCGCTCGCGTGGGTTGTGCAAAGCGCACGGAGGTGGCCGTCGCTGTCAAACGGCTGGCTGCACCATCAGCGACCAAGGCGGCGGCCATTGCATCGCTCATGGCGGTGGTCGTCGATGCAGTGTCCAAGATTGTACCAAGTCGGCCCAATCCAAGGGGCTGTGCAAGTTGCATGGTGGCGCCCGACGCTGCCGCGTCCCGGATTGTATGAAAAACGGTCAGATTCGAGGCCTGTGCCGCCTACATTTCGGCCAGCTGAGCGCGGAGGAAAAGACAACGATGTGAACGGACGGATGAAAAGAGATGAAGTCGGTGTTTGTATTATAACGTAGACTATTTAGCAGTAGGCAGGTAGAGTCCCAGTGACAGGCATGCAGTACGTACCCGGAACAAGATATAATGTCAACAGCTGCGTTCAACAGAATGGATGCTCGAATTCCTCGGTGGCTCATGAGACGCGCTCGCTGTAGAAAGCCTACGCTGAGAACTCTTACCGGCCCAGCTGTTTCCACGCGCAATCACGCTTCCACCACGAACTCCGACCCAGCGTTTCGCTGCGGCGGGGACGCAGGTGTCCATTGGATTGAAAAGTCCTGGCATGCACTGCATCTGCATGTTGTTCGTGTATCAACCAAGGCCGCGTGGCCCGTTCATCGAAACTTTGCTTGATGATCTACTGTTCCCTCCGCTGTCGACGGACCGTCGGTGGTGGAGGTGGCGGTAAAAGTCGATCATCGGGCATGATCTGCCGAGGTGCCCGTGGGTGCGTGATGCCACCTTTCATTGCCGGGCCGGGCACGTGATTCAGCCGGCAAGCATTCAGCATGAGTTGGGAGCGTGAGCGTTCCACTGCCCTGATTCATCGACCTCATCGTGCGATTGTCCACGTGGCTCATGCCACGATGCACCATGAGCCTCACGGGGCATCGCAACACTCTCGGGGCCAATTATGCACACAATCGAACCAAAGCCGTCTGAGCTACATGGACATGAATGCAACACAGTCACTGATACTGCTCGAGGCGCACTGTGTTAGCACACAATGCACGTTCTCGAGAAAACGAAGCGCATGTGCGACCGAAGGATTTGCATGAAGCACCGTGATGGGTTCCTCGGTCATTTATCGCAGGAAAAAGCGCGGTTTTGTTGCAATGCAGTTGGGGCAGTGACTGTGCAGATTACGGGAATTTTCCGCGCTGGCGTTTTGTTAAATGAGCACGTTCACATTTTACGTTTGGGAGGTCGTAATCTCCTCCAGCTCGTTCGAATCCACAAATTTGTTTCATTTGATTGTCACAGCCGGCAGTCCGTCGACCGTGGCGATGATCATGATGATGATGATGACCATGCTCCAGCCTCGTGCGTGGAAGCTGCTCAACTTGTCAACGTGATTTTGTCCATGCCATGGACACAGCTGTTGGCACGGTGCAACTCAGAACCTCGGAGGGATTCGAAATCGAAGGTCCGAGTCGCAGCTCAATCTTCTGAGATCTCGGCGCTCGAGGACCCCGTGTGAACGATGAACGATCGTTTTGCGCCGATGCGTTGAAGCCACCCACCTTCCTCACGGTGGACTTGGTGGGTCCTTGAAAGATCAGGTCGTGCGGAATTGATTTGCACCGTGACACTGCCTCAGTTTCCTCCTCCTCCTCCTCCTCCTCGAGGTGTTGCTCGGAACAGCTCAGCTCCCGTCGGTTGATTGCCAAGGTTCGTCATGCCGAGGCTTCAAGCGCCTCCCTCGCTCGCTCGCGTGGTGTCTCGGGGGCCAAGTGCTACTCATCGGCCGATGTGCCTCAAACGCCCACTTGTCGCCGCCTCCTGCCTGCTCAACTTAAGTACCTACTAAGTAATAAATTGCAGCCTGGCGCCATGTTCCGACTTACAACATTTCCAACGGTGCCTGCAGGAAATCCACCAGCACCAGCACCAGCACGTGCGACTTCGCACCGCTCTCCACCTTAAGACCAATGGTAAGGGACGTGCATGACGTAGAATCCATGTTTTCTCCCGCCGGCACACGCGAAGCCATGTACGCAGTAGATAGATTCCATTCTTGGCCACTCTGTCGCCGCTCTCGTTGGCTGGCGTATCCGTGGCTACGAGGGTGACTGCGCTGCCACCGTGATACCACGCACTCGAGCCGTTGTCTCTGTCAGCACAGCGAGGATCATGCGCGCGATGGCGACGCTCGTGCGCTCGTGCGCGTGGGCTCTCTGGATGCTCTTACCGCGGTGGGTTGAGAGTGTGCTGCGCTTATCCAGAGAGGCGGTGCCCTCGTCCGTGCGTGGATTTCCGTGCTACACGAAGCGTTCACTGCTTGACGGCGTCTTTTACATTCACTGGTGCACTAGCAATGTCTACCTCTAGGTACTGCTCCAAGCCTGCACGACTGGCTGGGTTGGCGTTGGGTTCAACCAGCAAGATGGACTGGGCGCAGATATCGCCATCGGGTGCACACAACGCCACCACTGGTGCGGCCGTAGCTGACGACTTTGTCGGCTGGCAGCACGCCAGTACGCTCGTCGACCGCGACGTCGCGTTGGGCAGCGAGAACGATCTCGTTCATGTCCAAGGGTGGGAGCAGGATGGCTGGACGTCCATCCAGTTTGATCGCCCATGAGCTCCGACGGACGAGAACACTGACCGAGCGATCGCCATGTCCAGACTCACTGATATCGTTGTCGCCGACGGCGCGACAGACACCATCGGAAGTGCTGCGATCACCACCGCGACGGCCAAGATGATGCCGTACGCGTCGTTGACCAACTATTCGCTCGCGTCCACCGAGTACCGCAGTAGCAACGGCGGTAGTGGCAACAACGTTGACAACCCGACCTGGGGTCAAGTCAATCGCCCGTAGGCCTGGAAGAAGCAAAACTTACTACGCGGATGGCATGAGTGCTCCCCCTGGCGACCAGCGACCACTACCACGCGTCCTCAGCAACGAGCTCCTGGCCAGACCAGACAGCGTTCAGACAGTTTGACGGGTCGATGCTGCTCATGTACTTCGGGCAATTGCTGGCGCATGATATCAGCTACACGACCCAGTCTGACAGCGAGTACTGGCCGATTGCGATCCCCAAGTGCGACCCAGTGGTCGATGTCCATTGCCAAAATGCCCACGGCTCCAATATGACATTCTATCGCTCCGTGTTCGTTCCCGGGACGGGCACCAACGCTAGCAACCCGCGCCTGCAAGTGAACGGCCAAACCGCTTTCATCGATGCCTCCCATGTCTACGGCAACACCGACGACCGCGCACGGGCACTTCGCACTATGCAACATGGGAAGATTGCAGCTGGATCCACACAGCCTGCTCCCCGACGTGAAGCTGTTCATGGAGCACGAAGCGCAATGTCCTTGCCGCATGCGTGCGGCTGGTGATCCTCGGGCAAACGCACATTCCGTGCTTTTTGCGATGCACACGATTTTGCGTGCGCGAACACAAGCGCTGGTGCGGCATCGTAAGTGGAAGTGAATCCAACGTGCGATGACGAAACGTTGTACCAAGAGGCACGACGCCGTGTCGTGGCGCAGAAGATTTCGTTGTACGAGTATCTGCCTGCTGTACTCGCCAAGCCACCGCTGCTATGGAAGGCGTACAACGCCACGAAAGTTCCTCACTTGCTGCATGAGTTCAACGTATGCGCGTTCCGCTATGGCCATACCGAGTTAACGAGAGCAGTGGCGCCGACCATCTTGTTCTGGCTGAGAACTTGTTATTGCTGACTACGTGTCGACACGACTAGCGTATGGAATGGCTGCGCCTTCGCGGTGGGAAACCGTGGTCAGCGATGAAGAGGATCTTGTACTGCTCAAGCAACTCTTCCCCAACATGTCGGACGTGGACGTGTACGTCGGTGGCGTAGCAGAAGACAAACGGGGCGCCGCGTTGGTAGGTCCTCTCTATGCAGCGATCCGTGAAGACAATTTCAACACCCTCCGCGATGGCGATCGCTTCTGGTTCGAGAATGACCAGTTTTCGGACCACGAACTGTCCGACATCCTGAGCACGCGGTTCTCCGATCTCATTCGGCGCAACACAAACCTCACGACCGCCGACTTGCCAGAAAATGTCTTTTATCTGGACAAACGCTTCATGGATATGGGGCACAACATGGTGGGGGCGATGACAGACGGCTTCCCAGACCCACGAAAGGTGCGCTTTGGCAACCCAATCAAGTACGATAATCAGCTGGTTGGAAATACAAGTTGCTGTGGAGTGCCGACGACACGTACGTCAATTTCATGCTGCAGGTCGAGATTCCTGGCTGGATTGGCATTGGCTTTGAACCCAACCAGCACGGTATGATGATTGGCGCGGACATCGTGATCGCTCGGTTTGTGAACGAACGGGACCCTCAACGATTGCAAGGCTGTCGTGAATGTCGGTAAGCCAGCGTTAGACACCGGCATCGGTGGTCACAACGACATAGAAGACGCTGACGGCGTTTTCGTAAACGGTTGGTCCATCGTGCGATTTCGACGGAAACGGCGCCCGGCCGATGTGTCTCAAGACACGGCTTCGACCGTGGATCGCGTGCTCTGGCCGGACCGTGACGTGTTGACGATTTTCGCCTTCCAAAACAGGAAACGACCGATTTCCAATACCACGGCCACAACGTGTACACGCAACCGATCGTGTTCCGACCAGCTCAAGTCGAGATCGAATCGCGTGTCACCTACGACGCGTCACTGTGGGTGACGGCCCAAGCGTTGTGCGGGCTGGGAGTCGCGGTCACTGTGCTTCTTGCTCTGTTCCAGCGTCGGTATCGTCGCCCTCTCACGGTCAAACTGTCCAGCCCTGCGATCAACAACGTCATGTTTGTTGGTGCTATCTTGGCGTACGCCTCCATCCCGCATTTTGCTATGGACTCGACCCAGTTCTGCGATGCCAACGCGACGTTGGTCGTCAATGTGACGACGTTTATCGGTGATCCATCTTGCTGTCCCGTCCAGCCGTGTGACTATGGCGCGTCGGTATGCTTACGTCGATTGTAGTTGCTCTCGTTGGGCTTTACGCTTATCTTCCATTTTTTCCAACGCCTACCGCGTCCACCGGATGATGGCCACTCTGGCGACTGGAAGGACGCGGCAGGGAGTGAGGGACTCGGACTTGTTCCAGATCATTGGGTTCTTGTTGCTGAGCTGGACGTTAGCTGACCCGTTTTCGCTAGTTCGCACGTTTACTGGGGTGCAAACGGAGGATCCCCGGGTGTTGACTCGGTACGTCGTCGACCAGTGCGTCTCTGGGACCGATTTCTTCTGGACTTTCATATTTGCGTACAAGCTGCTGTTGTTGGCACACGCCGCGTACACGGCAACAACGACCGTTGTGATCCCAGATATGCGCGATTTTCCGTCCGTGGGCATGGCTATTTACTCGATTATGATGGTCGTGGTCATCGTGTTGCCCGCATTCGTACTGCTCCGCGACGATGTCCGTGTGCGCGCTGGTGCTCACGACCGGATCCATCTTCTTCTGCACGACGGCGACGTTGCTCATTCTTTTCGTTCCCACGATTTTATGAGGAATATTGGGGCTCAAAAGATAATTACAACCGCGTCGGCCCCACGCACAAGTCGGCCTCGGCCCAAACGACAACGCACGACACTTGGAAACCACACACTGGACATTTGAAAGCTATCAATGATTCTGCGAGTGTCAGCAACGCTTGCATTCCCCAGGCAACTTGTGCTCGCAAGTGACTTCGTGGGCCGCGCAACCACCGATAATCCTCGGTAAAGTTTACAGTAGCAAGCACGCAGGCATGTTGCCGAGCAGTGGCAAAGGAATCACATCTCTGTCTTGCTCTAGTTGACTAGCAGAGGCTACACAGCAGACTAGAATGCCGGTTGCATAGTTTACCGTCTTTTCTTCAAACTCTCCAGTACGTGAACATGGTTTCAGCACAAGCTTCCAAATGTTGTTATTGGCATTTCTAGAGTTTGGCCACAATGTGGATACTTGCAATGTCGAATCTGATGTGCTGTGCCACGTCGCCCTGCACCTGGAGAACTAGGTGGTACCTACCCATGCAAAGCCGAGCCCGTCGAGACTGTCCTGACTAAATATGCCGAGACATCCTTCCGTCACGTTTGAGCTAGTTGACGGCAAGGACGAGTTGTGGGCTACCTACGTCCAAGCTGATGCGTTGCAGCCGAAACAACGACGATTCCTATATCATAGCACCAGTCATGGTAGGTTCGAGGCAGGTCTATGAATGCATTGGACGCTGTGTCAGCTTCATGAATATACCTTGCGTTGCGGTGGAACGCGCCACTCACACCTGTCAAGTCGCAAAGGTGCTGCGCATGTGACATGCGTGGCGACGGTGGTTGGTGGCGCGCATTGCATTGCAGCACATGACTGCGCCCCAATGCTCCCACTCGCCCGTAGCGAAAGGTCAACGGCGCGACCAGAAGGGCGCTCCGCCTCATGAACGATCCCTTTCCTACCACGGAACACCACTGGCTTCGCTCGGTGCTATTTTCTTTTTCAGAGTGGTATTTTAGCACTACCCGTAGCTCCCCCAGAGATCGCATTCCAACGGAACCAAGCCAGGGACCGAGTGCCTCAATAAGCATTCGTTTCAGACAAGGGTGGTTGAGCAAGGCATTGCTACACGGCTTGGCTCCTGTGGCTACTTCATGCCATTCGAGCTTTGGACGTGAAGCCTACAGAGAAGCTTGGGCGATGACGCGGCGCCTCGCCCGCGGTTCGGCGGTCGCGCTGCTGGCGATCTGTCTCCTGCTGAGCGCTGGTGGCGTCGTCATCGTTGCAGATGACAGCGAGCCCCCGTCCGTGCGTGGATTCGCGTGCCCATACAGTCGCGCGCTGGTGAACAACAAGTTTTACTTGAGTTGGTGCACATCCGATGTTTACCTCAAAGTGTTGATGCAAGCGAACACGACTGGATGGGTGGCCATCGGATTCGGCGGCTCAGCAGAGGTCACGATGGAAGGCGTGGATATCGCGCTGGGCTACGTGGACGCCAAGACAGGTGGTGTTGTCGTCGACGATTGCATCGGCATGTCCAACAGTTCACGACCAGACAGCGACGCCACCCACGGTGGAGACAACGACCTGCTTAACATCGATGGGTGGGAAGCAGACGGCTGGACGTCTATTCAATTCGATCGCTTGATTCAGCCGACAGACACGGTCAATGACCGTCCCGTGGATCTCGCTCGAATGCTCAACGTCCTCGTAGCATTCGGACCAACCGATGACTTTGCCAGCGGCACTAGCAGCATGGCGGTGGTGACTCTCTCGCCGTATTCGTCGCTGACAACGTATGCGCTTGCTCCCCGAGGCGAGTACCGCAGCCTCAACGGCAGTGGCAACAACGTTGATCATCCAACCTGGGGACAAAGCGGCGATACTTACGCGTGGAAGGCCAACAATTCGTACGCGGACGGCATCAGTGCGCCAACGGGTCAGCGCCGACCGTCGCCGCGCATTATCAGCAACAAGTTGATGGGGCGAGATGACGTTGTCGAGACGGTGGAAGTGTCCACACTGCTGGGGTTCGTTGGTCAATTCTTGGCGGGCGACATCACGTTATTCGTCGAGACTATAGACCCATGGCCGATCCCAGTGCCTATGTGCGACCCTGTCTACGATCCAAACTGCGAGAACGTCAACGGATCGAACATGGAGTTTCATCGGTCGGCGTTTGTTCCCGGGACAGGTACCAGCACATCGAATCCGCGGCTACAGATAAACGACCAAACGGCTTTCATCGACGCCTCCCACATTTATGGATACACGGACAAGCGCGCCAAAGCTCTACGGTCGATGTTGAACGGCACGATGCTGTTGGATCCGCAGGGACAGCTGCCCAACATCAGTATACCAATGGCGCATGGCTACGTGTGCCCGTGTCGAATGCGAGCTGCCGGCGACCCGCGTGCAAACTTGCACGCGGTGCTAGTTGCCCTCTACACAGTATTTGTTCGAGAACACAATCGATGGTGTGCCGTCTTGCAGGACGCCAATCCAGATTGGCACGACGAAACGTTGTACCAGGAGGCCCGCCGGCGCGTCGTTGCCCTGTGGCAGAAGATCGCGCTGTATGACTACCTACCAGCAGTGCTTGGTCGATCTGTTCTTGGCTGGGCAGCTTACAACCCAAAGGCAGTACCGCGCGTGCTGCAAGAATTCAGCGTCGCCGCATTTCGCTACGGCCACAGCGAGCTCCAAAACACAATGTATCGCGTCAACAAGATGGACCACGTAGACCACATCATGCTGATGGAAAGCCTGTTCGACGGCTACCATGCTCTCGGACTCGACCATTCAGTCGAGAATGTACTTCGTGGCGCGGTGCGGCAGCGTCCAGGCCAAGCTGACCTGCGCTTTGCATCAGGACCACGGAGTTATTTGTTTGGAAATCCTGGGGGGTCGCTGTGGAACGCGACGGATCTCGCTGCTCGCAACATTCAGCGCGGTCGCGACCATGGACTTCCTAGCTACACGGCAACACGCAAGGCGTACAACATGACGGTGACCACGAAATGGCAGGACGTGACTACCAACGTTGAGGACATTGCACTGCTAACTCAGCTATATCCCAACATTTCAGACGTCGATCTATACGTCGGTGGGTTGGCGGAAGAGCGCGTGGGCACAGCGCTAGTGGGCCCCCTCTTCACTGCGATTCTGGACGACAACATTCGTAGATTGCGCGATGGCGACCGGTTCTGGTTCGAGAATGGTCAGTTCACTCCGGACGAACTGGCAGAGATCCACGGCACGCGTTTGGCTGACATCATTCGTCGCAACACAGCGCTCACTACCACTGACTTGCCTGACAACGTGATGTATCTTGACAAGCGCTACACGAGCCCTCCGCAACTCAAAGACTTTCCAACCAAAGACGGATTTCCCGACCCTGCCAGAGCCAAGTTCCCAAATCCCGTTCGCTACGATCATGAACTTATTGTTCTGGACGGTGCGTTCAAGTTGCTGTGGAGTGCTGACGACACGTACGTCAACTTCATGCTGCAAGTCAAGACGCAAGGCTGGGTGGGCATTGGCTTTGAGCCCGCCCAGCGAGGCTTGATGATCGGTGCGGACGTTGTCATGGCGCGCATCTTCAACAACTCGCTCGAAATCAACGACTTCAAAACCTTCTCAAACGTCGGTAAACCCGCCTTGGACACGGACAAAGGCGGCAAGAACGACGTGGAGGACGCCGCGGGCGTGCTGCTGCAGGGCTACACAATCGTGCGATTCCGTCGCAAGCGCGTGACCGACGACGGAACCAACACCAGTGCGCCAGTTTTGCTGGATCAAATCCTGTGGCGAGACCGCGACGTACTGACCATCTTCGCGTTCCAGGAGAGCACCAACAAGTACCAATACCATGGCCACAACGCGTACACAGTACCTATCTTGTTCCAATCAGCGCAGGGTGAGGCTGAGACGCGCGTGACGTACGCCACTACGCTGTTGATCGTGTCGTTTGTGCTCTGTGGTCTCGGTATACTTCTCACGATCCTGCTGGCCATTTTCCAGCACATCCATCGCAAGAAACCAGCCATCAAACTGGCGAGCCCAGCCATCAACAACGTCATGTTCGTCGGCGCCATCCTCGCGTACGCGTCCATCCCGCATTTCACAATGGACTCGACGCAGTTCTGTGATCCGGAAACTACGCTGATGGTGAACGTCACCACTTTTGTCGGAGACCCAGGGCGTCCTCCTATCCAGCCGTGCAGCATGGGCGTGTCGGTGTGTTTGCGTCGACTGTGGTTGCTGTCGCTCGGTTTCACGCTTGTGTTCAGCTCAATGTTCTCCAAGACGTACCGCGTGCACCACATCCTCGTCAAGTCCTCGGCTGCGCTCAAGCGAATCGTCATCAAGAACTCGGATCTGTACAAGATCATCGGCATGCTGACCTTTATCGACTGCGTGCTCCTGCTTTGCTGGACATTCGCTGATCCATTTGAACTGGTGCGCAAGTACACGGGCTTGCAGACCCAGACATCGCTGCTGTTGACGCGCTACGTCATCGACCAGTGCGTCACAGGCACTGATGCGTTCTGGGGCATTATGTTGGGCTACAAGGCCGTGCTCCTTGGCCTCGCGGCGTACACGGCCACAACCACTCGGAATGTTTTCATCCCGGACATGCGCGACTTCTCCTCCGTCGCGATGGCTATCTATTCCATCATGATGGTCTGCTTCATCGTGCTCCCCGCATTGTACTTGCTTCGCGACGACGTCAGCGTGCGCGCCATCCTCGCCATGGGCTCCATTTTCTTCTGCACAACCACGACGCTGCTCATCATGTTCGTGCCCAAGATCCACGACATGTACTGGGGCTCTGGCGGCGAACGCAGCGATCTCAAACAGGTGATGCCGTCGTCCAAGAGCTCCGTCACCACCGTTGTAAAGGTCAGAGCCAAGGCAAACTCGGTTTCTTCGCTACCACCAGACAGTGGTGACTAACTGCGGCCACAAGTCATACGCATTTCGTTTGCAATAATGCATCGCCACGCGATGAAGCCCCGTAAACGCATGGACGAGGAGCCCCACCGCAATAAAGAAGCAGCAGCAGCAGCAGCAGCACAAACGAACACAGAACGACAACCCACATACTAGACTAGACACAGAGCGCTAGCGCGGGTGTCGTTCGCGTATACGTAATTATGTGGGCCATTGGACAATTCGTTGCCAGGATTGTGGCGTGGTTCAAAGCAGTGGCAATGGCATGGAGAACATGCTATGGAAGACCGAGTGACAATAAAAATTGGACATGTATGTCTCCGGAAGGACGCTTTCTCTGATACACGCCAGGAGCTCTTCAGATGCGTTGGATGTGCCAACAAAACATGTATCAGCTATGTCATCATCACGGTTGCTGTCCTGATGGTCATCCCTATCTTCATCATCGCCGTCGTCCTTCTTCTTCTTCTTCTTCTTCTCCTCCTGTGTTCACCAGTCGCTTTTACGCCTTGCGCTTCTTGGGCGATGGCTCCTCGAGCTTCTCAAAGTACTCCAGCGATTCCTTCGGGTTGGCCTTCATCGACACGCCGCCCTTCTTCCACCCGGCCGGGCACACTTCGCCGTGCTTCTCATGGAACTGGAACGCCTCGATCAAGCGCAGCACTTCGTCCACATTGCGGCCAATGGGCAAGTCATTGATCGTGATCTGACGCAGCACGCCCTTGGGATCAATGATAAACAGACCGCGGAACGCAACGCCGGCATCTGGGCCGTCCTTGACCAGCACTTCGTACTTGGTGCTCAGGTCCTTGGCCACGTCGGCAATGAGCGGGATCTTCATCTCGCCAAGACCGCCCTTCTTGCGCGGCGTGTTGATCCACGACAAGTGCGAGAACTGCGAGTCAATGGACGCGCCCAGCACCTGCACACCGAGCTTCTCGAACTCGGCCACACGGTCCGAGAACGCGCAGATCTCGGTCGGGCACACGAACGTCCAGTCCAGCGGGTAGAAGAACAGCACGACCCACTTGCCACGGTAGTCCTTGAGCGACACCTGCTTGAACTCGCCATTGACCACGGCCGTGGCCGTGAACTCGGGCGCTGGGTGGCGGATCGTGAGCACCATTGCTGTCGGTGTCGCGTGCGTGGCTCTCGACTGGTCTGAGCTTGAGCGAGATCTTCGGCGTTTGGCTCGGTTTGCCACCAGTGGCAACGAATCCCTCTCAAATCCGATCGGTTCCATCCGGAGCTGCTCACACGTCGCATATTATACATGAGACGTGTGAACAACAATATATCTCACCTATGAAAAAGTAGTACTGTATCTCACCCACGAAAATTCGAATATTTTTCTTGTTATTTATACTATATTTTTGCAATGATAATTGCCTCCCTGGTGCTTCATGCATTAAAGGGAGCGAAAATGAAACAGAGGGTGATAATTTCCAGTTTTCTATTACAAATGGCGGCCACGCACGAAGTTGGGAGATGTGGTTTAGTTGGCCTTTTCGAAGTACTCAAGCGACTCAGTTGGGCTGGCCTTCATGGTGAGGGCGCCCTTCTTCCAGCCAGCAGGGCACACTTCGCCGTGCTCATCGGTGTACTGGAAGGCCTCGACGAGGCGCAGGATCTCGTCGACGTTGCGGCCGACTGGCAGATCGTTGACGGTGATCTGACGAAGGATGCCCTTGCCGTCGATCACGAAAGCGCCACGGAAGGCCACGCCCTCGTCGCCGCCATCTTCGCAGATCACATCGTACGCCTGCGCCAACTCCTTGTTGTAGTCAGCAATGAGCGGGATCTTCATCTCGCCAAGGCCACCCTTCTTGCGTGGGGTGTTGATCCACGCCAAGTGCGAGAACTTGGAGTCGGTCGAGCAGCCAATGACCTCGCAGTTGAGCTTGCGGAACTCCTCGGCCTTCTCGCTGAACGCGATGATCTCGGTCGGGCACACAAACGTGAAGTCGAGTGGGTAGAAGAAGAGCACGACGTACTTGCCGGCGTAATCGGACAGCGAGATCTGCTTGAACTCGCCATCCACGACGGCGTTGGCGTTCGTGAACGCTGGGGCTGGCTTGCGGATCTTTGGGGCCATGGTTGAAACGAGGACGACTTGGACTGCTTCGGACGAGGAACGTTCGCGAATGAGCACTGGATCGAAGGGGGGCGGCGGCGGCCACGGCAGCGACGGACGTTGCAATGCAGCCGGGTGCTCGACGGGCGCCCGGCGGGCCGTTCATTGCCAACAGCAGGTGACGCCAGCGACGTCATGCGACCATCCAGTCATTACACCGAGGTCCGATGCCTCCTTTTCTAACAACAAACCACTTAATGTTCGTATTTGAGCATTTCGGTAAAGGCAGGTAGGTTGCCTGATCGAGGCGTGCAAGGAAGGGCCCCCTCGCAATTGAGCCAATGGAGAGGCGCGGCCATCAGCGGCGGTGACGTCCTCGATGCGCTGTCCGCTCCTGTCTGCCCTTGATGCACACGCACGCCATCGGCCAATGGCAGCGACGGCGCTGACCCAAGCGAACGCCATCGAAGCAGTGGAGCACGCTCGCTGGTGCATGGTGTGGGTGTTCCTGGGATTGCGTGGATTGGCAGCCCATGACATGGCTTGGCATGACACCAAGCAGCGCATCGATCGTTGAAAAGAGGTCGGACGGTGGCAGACATGCACATCGTGGTGACGTCATGACGGCGCAATGGACCACGCAAGATGGAAACGGAAGAGGATTGCACAGCGAGTGCACGTCACCGCGGCCATGGAGCAATCGCAATCGCGCATCTGGCAGTGGTGAGTGGTGGTGGCCGATTCATGATGGATGCAGCGAGTTTCCAGGGCGGCGTGGGGTGCGAGGAACGATGGCGCACACGAGAAGGGTGGTTTGAGGCGTGAGTTGGTGCGCATGCGGAAGAGAACCAAGCAGAATCGGATTTGCCAACGAACGACACGGGCGCGCAAGGACACTGTGAGATCCGACGCCGTGTGTGGAGGCGCCGTTGTCGGTGGCCATTGCCGGATCAACGCGCTCGCTCGCATTGAGAAGGTCCGCACAAGGATCCCGTGGACAGGTCTTTAGGTGGTTGCTTTCAAGGCAATCCCCACGTGCGAGATCAAGTGTGTTGGCCGAATGCATGCTTAAGGATGGCGACGACGGCAATGGTGGTGGGAATGGAACTGTGCATGATCGTCATGGCGTTGCTACCAGAAGGTGACCGATGCTGACCGGACAGCAATGTGGTCATCTCAAGTGAAGAACGCCCGCGAGAGTTTCAGGCAAGAATCAGCCCTCGGCGCACCAAATAACAGCGGCAACTGAAGTCGCGTACTACACCATGGCCGATGGCACTGTGCGTTAGTAGGTGCAGCTGGAATCACTGGTGAACGCAATTTGTGTCTGTCTGCTGCCTGCCACCCCAGCTGCGTAGTTCTTCATCAAGAAAGGAAGCGCCACGTTGTGCTGCTGAAGATTTCGCGAGCGATTTGTGCAAACTGCTGCAAGCTTGCGTACGAATGAATGAACCAATTCATCGAATCCGAGATCATCTCTGGGTGCTTGCATAAGTTGACAGACATCGCAGGAATCCCGACTTCGACGTACTGGATCAAAGCCGCCAACTTCAACGACAAAACGCTACATACCTTGGTGCTGGCCAGACCCAATGAAGACCACGCTAGCCGACGAAGAAGAGAACGCTCTTCTTCGTCGGCAAGAGCGACTTCTGCATCGGCAGGTGTGATCTTCACCCTGGTCGCCATCTTCTGCATCGACTTGGTCGTCATTGTGCCCACGCATCGTGCGTTCGCTAGGGTTCTGGCTCTGTGTTCCGATCGTTGAGAAATTGCTCAGCGACACTCAATTCATCCATCATCCACACGTCGAAGTTCCCGGCGTCGGCACCGAAGCCGCTATCTACAAGACATCGATTCCCTGTTCCCAATTCGCTGGCACCAATGCCGACATTCCAAGGACACTGCGGAAGTGCGCTGCGACGCCGCGCACATTCATCACAATCCTAAGAAGTTCCCCTCCCCCCTCCGCAGTTCGCAGATGTCTCAACGCGACTTTTTTTGAGCCCACGCACCAATATACTTCACTTTGAACAGCAACAACAAAGATTTTCTTCGCATTAGTGGGCTCAGCCGGAACTGCGCCAGGGTGCTACACGAAAGCCGAAACCGGCTCATTCAGATGAGCTTCTCATTCTTCAAGCYTCACACACGCGCTGACTGCATCTCCGTCTTTGAGGAAGAAACTGAATTTCCTGCTAGACGTGCGGTGATGCTCTACGACCATGGATTTGCGTACAATTTGCCCTTGGATGCGTTTTGTGGTAGTTTTGTGCGTACAAAATGATCCAGAACCACCCGTACATGGGTATTGACAGCTGATACCGGTATTGAGGAGATTTCTTGTGGTCCGCAAGATGTGGAAATGGATCAATATCTACCAATCACATCGCCAAGGTCCTCGTTTTAGCCAATCATAGAGCAAAGAACGAGTTTGTGAGTTAATCGGATTAATTAACTTGGATAAGCTATTATTGATCCACAAGAAACCATATTTTCTGACTTGAACTTCTCCAACACAGCCTGAATATGCCCCAACATCTCCAACGCTTTCTGCTTTCTCAAAACAAAGCCATTTGGAGGTGCTGCCACACGTATTTGCCTCTCACTCAGCTTTGCAGGTCTTGCTTGGCAATGAGACACTGAGCATAAAGACCTCATCGCTGTCACATTCACGACTGAAATTCAAGTTGGAACGTTGGAATGCAATTGCGTGGCGGGACATCAGTTCGTTCTGCGTTGTACGTAGCAAGTAGATGATCCCGCTCGCTGTCGTCAACGAAGTCGCTGCGGTGCCAGCATTTACGTGTACGCGCGCGTACGTACCCAATGCCACAGAACATGTACCCTGCTTGATGACTTTGGCCTCGACTGCATTGTCCACGTTGGTGGCCACGTAGAACCACTGTGTGGTTTAGTTCGAAACGAGTTCGAATGACTACGAGCTCGCTGAGTTGCAGCAACGAGGCTGGATAGATTAAAATTTAATCCCCGAGTTCCGTGGGTTTCGCGCTCGGTCTCCTTTGGCTTGGTCCAGTGGGGGACTGGCGTACCACACTACGACGAGTTGCAGTCGAAACGACCGTGTCATTCGACTCGGGTCCCAGCTTACAGTAAGCGCTTCCCATTAAATGCGGATCTCTGCTGGCGTCGCACTCGAGGCGACTGCCCAAATTGACCTCATTCTCGGTTTTGCTCAGTGGATCTCAAGATGACTGTCAACCAGATCGATTTGGTCGATCGAACCTCGTATCGCTCCAGCGCGGCGGTGGCAATGCACAAGCCGGAAGCCAAGTCCGAAGGCTATGACGCCATGAAGACGCCTGATATCGAAGGTGGTGCCCTGCGCGAAGGTGGCGCGCCCAACCTGTATAGCCGCGAGTACATGGGCGTGCTCTTCCAGTACGCAGCCGTGGGCTTGCTGCATGGCACCCTGCCTGGCACCATCTACCCATTCTTGGCCAACTACCTCAACATGGAAGGCTCACAGGCACTCTCCGTGACAGTGCTCTTGAGCATGCCGTGGTCGATCAAGGTCATCTTCGGCATCATCTCGGATTGCTTCCCTATCTGTGGCTACCGTCGTCGTCCGTACATGCTGATCGGTTGGATCATCGCGTTTGTGATGTTGGTTGTGATGGCGTCGCTGCCAGAAGGCAAACCGTACTGGCCGGACCGCAAGATGATCGACATGAAGCCCGACCAATACCCACCAGAGCTGGCGGCAAGGATCAACTACGACGCACCAGACAACGGCGGCAAGTTTGTGGTTCTCATGACGCTCACGGCGGTGGGCTACATTGTTGCGGACGTGGCGGCCGATGGCATTGTGTGCGAATTGGCGCAGCAAGAGCCCGAGGCGATTCGTGGTCGCACGCAGACGAGCATCTAC
>NSDO01000690.1:0-26040 GCA_002286825.1 Lagenidium giganteum | reverse complement strand
CTTCTTTCGAAAGAAAATGGTTGGGCACGGATCTGTCGGAAGATTTCGGTTTTTGCCATTTACCACTAGCTCGACCAGTAAGGACATGCCACCAGCTTTCGCTGCCTTCACCGTGGCGAGTGATACAACGTTGGCAAGTGCGAATACAGCGTGCTGTTTCTGCATCGCTGTGCCATTCGCCATCAGTTGGATCAGTAGGGTGGTACCATCGGCTTCTGCTATCTTGACTTGATTCGCGTGGCTGCTGGATGCAACATTGCCGAAAGCAAAAGCTGCGCATTCTTTCTGCTTCCCCGTACCATTTACCAGCAGCCGTAGGAGAGCGTCGATACGTCATGCTTGCTCGATCTCGACTTGAATCGCTTCGATAGACATCGTTAAGTTGTCGAGAGCGCGCTCCGCGTGCTCTTTCTGATCGACCGTGCCGTTTGCAGCCAGGTGTACTAGGGCGGCAACGCCGCCGACTTCTGCAATGATCACTCTGCTCGCTGGTGAAAGGTAGGCAGTCTTGGAAATATCAAACACCACATATTCTTTTGTGCCTGCTATCACCAGCTGCACGAGAGGGGCAATGCCGTAGGCTTGTACGATGCCCAGATGACTCTCTTGGATCTTGTTTGCCAGGATACCGATCGCTCGCGCCGCGTGTTCTCTTTGTTCATCTGAGCTATTCTGCATCCGATGCACTAGGGGTGCAATGCCTCCTACTGTCACAACCTCTGCTCAATTCGTATCGACGTTGGAGGCAATGTTGCCGAGTACACACGCTGCACATTTGGCCGTCAGTTCCATTCGTCACCAGCTTCACCAACGGTACGATTTCACCAGCTTTCGCAATTTTGTTTTGATTCACTTCGTTGGAGAATGCTATGTTGCTCAGTGCGCGCACCGCGTGTTGTTTCTGCTTCTCAGTGCCAGTCGTAACCAGGTGCACCCGTGAGGCGATGCCGCCTGCGCTTGCAATCTCGTCTCCGTTCGCTTCGATCGAGCCGGCAATATTGCTGAGGGCAAGCGCTGCGCATTCTCTCTCCGCCTCTGTGCCATTTGTCACAAGCTCCACTAGTAGAGCGATGCCACCTTCTTCCGTGATTTTGACTTGATTCACGACAATGCTGTTGGCGGCGTTACTGAGCGCATGTGCTGCGTTTTCTTTCTGTTTCCCAGCACCAATGGCGACCAGACGGACGAGTGGTACGATTCCGCCTGCAGCCGCGAACTCTTCTCCATTTGCATCGCCGTTGCAGACAATGTTACCACCTGCTTCTACAATCTTCACTCGATTTGCTGGGATAAGGAACGCAACTTTGCCAAGTACGGGTTGCCGCGTATCCTGGTACTGAGAACCATGTACCACGAGATGTATCAGCGGTGCAATGCCACCAGCTGAACCATCTCGGTCTGATTTGCTTCAATGCTGATTGCTACTCTTCTCTCTGACCGTCAGTGCCAGTCACGACAAGCTGAAGTACAGGAGTGATCCCCCGCTTCTGCAATCTTGGCTTGATTCACTTCGAGGTTGCCTGCAATATTGGCAAGTGCGGACGCCGCGTTTTCTTGCTGCTCCTCTGTGCCATTCGCCACCAGTTTCACCAGTGGGGCAATACCAACCGCTTCTGTGATTTCGATTTGAATTGATTCGGAGCTCAT
Organism: Lagenidium giganteum; assembly: GCA_002286825.1. Lineage (NCBI taxonomy): Eukaryota > Oomycota > Peronosporomycetes > Pythiales > Pythiaceae > Lagenidium > Lagenidium giganteum. Next base: position 24,393 of record NSDO01000690.1, on the reverse strand, counting down.
TGCCAGGTTGCGAAGAGCGTGCACCGCATTTGCCTTCTGGTCACGAGTTGAGCTAGCGCAGTGATGCCACCTGCTTCGGCTATCTCCACGCCATTTCCATCAACACGGTACGCGATGCTTGCAAGTGCGTAGGCGGCGTGTTCTTTCTGGTTCTCGGTGCCAGTCATCACCAGCTCCACGAGTGGAGCAACGACAGTCGCTTCCTCATTCATTTCTTGGCTCGCGTCGATGAAGGAAGCAAGGTTGCCAAGAATGAACGCTGCATATTCATTTGCTTGTCGGTGTCAATCGCCGCCAACTGCGCCAATGGAACGACGCCACCCGCTTCCGCGATCTTGACTTTATATGGAGCGACACCGCATGACATCTGCAAAAGTGTGCGTGCTGCCTGTTCTTTCTGGTTGTGTGTGCCGTTTGCAACCAGCTGCACTAGGGCGGCGATGCCGCCTTCTTCCGCAATCTTGACTTTATTTGCTTCAATGAAGGACGGGACGTTGGCCAGTGCGAGAACCGCGTACTCTTTCTGCATTTCAGTCTCATTTGTGATCAGCTCCACGAGAGGCGCAATGCCACCAGCTTCACCAATCTTGATTGTCTTCGTTTCAGTTCGCAATTCTGCCAATTCCGCGCGCGCTGCCTGCTCTCTCTGATTGTCTAAGCCATTCGCCACCAGTTGCACCAGTGCAGCGCTGCCACCAGCTTCTGCGATCTTTACTCGATTTGCTGTCGCCAAGATTACCATATTGGCAAGTGCGAATACAGCGAACAATTTCGCCCTTTCACTGCCATTCGTCACTGCTTGTACTAGCGGTACGATACCATTGCGCGTTCGATCTCGACTTGATTCGCTTCGTCGTCGTTGACTAGGATGCCAAGTGCATGTGCCGCTTTTCTTTGTGATCATCAGTGCTGTTTGCAACAAGCGCGAGTGGTGCGACGCCACCGACCAATGCAATGACCGCAAGTGCCAGCGCAATGTCTTGTCACCCTTGTTGTTGCGAGTATCAGTCTTAGGTGCAAGGTTGTCGTGGACCAAGCTCGTCCAGACTGCATAGCTCGCAAAATTTGGAGCTTAACATAGTGCTCGAATAGAATGCATTGGAATTACGGTTCTACACAATTGACAGTCGTTCTGGAAATTCAAACCCTCGGATGGAGAGATAAAGAGAATTGGGTCGCATTCAGTGTATCATGAAAAATACATGGTTGGTACGTACTCAGGCGCTCGTGGTCGCGCACGTTCAGCAGACGTGTAATGCTGAACGCGAGAGCGTGGCGGACTAGCTGTGTCCGTGTCTCACTGTCTGGTTCGACGAGGTAATCACGCGGGCACTGCAGGATCCGCAACAACTGCTCCAACTCCGCCTCAAGCAATTGATCGCGCAGCTCGTCCAACACGACTAGCGCCATGCTGAAAATGATGCGCCAGCCGTCGATCACAAACACATCAAGAAGCCGCGTGACCAGCAATGGCCCGAACGTCTCGAACGACGAAAAGCATGTGAGGAACCAGCGGGCCGAGAACGCTGCGACGGGCACACCCTGTTCTTCCAAGTGAGCGTGCAATTCGGGCATAACGTGCGACAAGATGGCCTCAAATTCGTCAAACAACGGCTGTAACACTGCCAGACCTGGCTCGTACAGGTTGCGGTCGTTTTCGGGCTCCGATAAGCCGACAAAGAGCCAAAAGACGTCGGCTTCCGAGGCCACGACCTCCGTCAGCAGGCGCACGAGAAAGTTCATGCCCTGGCAATAGCCCACGCGCGGGTTATAAGCCACGTAGGCTCGCAGCACGCGGCGGATACAGGCTTCCGTATCTGCTCGAGACCGCACACTGCGACATGCTTGTGTTGCTGGTACTGGTGCTGTGTTTACAACTTCAGTGTCATCCACCTGAGTGGTCTCGACTGGGTTCGCATCGTCGGTCGCGTTCTTGGCGTAAATATCCTTGGTGCACGTGCGTGCGACGTCAACGTCAATCTCTTGCAGCCACGAGACGAGCTGCTCTTGCTCTTCGTTCAGATGCGGTTGTGCAAATGCGTCATCAGCCAGTTTCGCCGCCAGTTGCAGCAGGAGTCGCTCGTAGATCTCGCGACGCTTCTCCGTACTCAAATGATGTGGTGGCACGCGATCAGAACGCCATGGTGCTGGGCCATAGAGAATGGATAGCCAGACAGCACCACGCGACGCTGGACTGACACCCGTGCGAATTGCACGCTTCCAAATGGGTGGACATGCTCGCAGCTGCATGTGCGTTGCTTGATTGACCTTTGCAAGACGTGCGATGTCCTCAAGCGCTAGAAATTGTGTGAACTCGGCCAGGAACACCGCGTCCTGGGCACGTTTTAGCAATGGAGACATCAGTCCAGCGATGATATAGTAGGATGATCCAAATTTTGGTATCGCTCACCTTCAGTAATTCGCCCAGCGTTGTGGCCTTGTTCGTATTGTGTGGTGTGTGGTCTTCCAATCGATAGCCATGTCCACGGCAGTCGAGTTCCCAAAGACTAGCCTCGACGCCTTTCCATTCCTGGGCAACAAGTGACTCCAGCCGCGCCTTGCGCCGCTGGGCATCAAAAATAAGGGCATATGAGCAACGCAGTGGACAGCTAAACGAGATAGTCATCGACACGTACCCGTGACATATCGTCCGCGATGTCATCACTTCCAGCTGTGGCTGGGTCCCGGAGCTTGGCAGAAGCGCGGAATCTGTCTTGAAACGACTGCCGAAAGCTGAGAAACATTCCAGCGCGGTACCGCCGTCGCTGTTTTGCAGGTTTGCTTCCCACCGCTGGTTTAGTCGGCGAATGGCTGACGATTGCACCGTTGAGTGGGCTCGAGACCAGAGCCAGCAGTGACTCTGTATCTTCGAGTGGCACTGGTTCAGGGATCCGCAACGGCGTGATCACAGGGTGGGCGGCAGTATCACTCTCCCTGTCATCGGTCACCCCTGTGCCGTGGATTGGACGCCCTCGCTGGAAGTCTTCAAGCGTCCACAGTGAGACATCATTGTCGTCATCCTCATCGTCGCCATCGTCGTCGTCATCATGCCCATCTTCGTCGTCTGTATCAGTCGGTGCTTCCGGCAAGTCGATCTTAGCCTCGTCTGGATTTTTCACCGCCATTGTCGCGGCCAACACGACTTCTGTTGCCTCGGGCGACAGCCCTGATAGCAACGCATTGTGAGCATGGAAGAAGAAGCTGGCAAGCTGCAAGCGCTGGTGGAGGAGAAGCAAAATGTGACTCATCCTGAGTTACCACCGAGCATAACAAACATGCACGAACACACACCATCGAGTTGAACAGATCGTTGTTGTTCTGCATCGCGGTCGTACTGAGAGCGTCATCTACGTCACAGCGACACGACGTCAGCACTAGCTTTCGCACTCGCATGATAACTAGCAAGCCGCACCTAGTCCCGTCAGCAGCTCCTGTGTGAGCTCGCCCAACTGCGTCTGCAGCGCCTCGAGTTTGTACTTGCGGTCGTCTTTGTCGTTTGTTCGCACAAAGCGTGGAGCAAGTGTGCCAGCACGCAGGTCAGTGACGTCGGCGCGCAGACGCTGGGTCTGAGCCAGCTTCTGTTTGATTTTACTGTTCTTGTCCAGCCGCGTCACCAGCGGATCCAGCACGGTGAAGCGCAGCGACTGCTCGAGCAGTTCTGCTTTCGACTTGTTGATGGTTTGCATCGCTCGAAGGTATTCGATGCCGTCGCCAAAGCATTCATCGTTGCTCCTGCGTGAGTGGTGTCAGTGGCAGTCTAGGAATCATCGGCATCTGAGCAACAGCGACCTCAAAGTCTGCGTGAAGAGCTCCACAACACGCGTCATGGCCGCGCACGTTTGCTATGGGGACACAATCACCGCGTTGTGGCATATGTGGTGTGAGTCCAGCGGCATTACGGAGATAGCGATCGCGTGGCTGACCTGGATCTGCACTAGCATCTGCGTCGCCTGTGCCTCAAGTTGCCGCAAGAGTTCATCCTGCTCAATGAACTGCTGCACCAGCCCGGCCAGTCGGACGTCGGCATCCGACGATCCGTCGACCGAGAAATGACCATCCAGTGCTGGACGCGTCGGCGACAACGCCGCTGCTGCTGGGGCGCGAGCGAACCGCTCCAGGGTCTTGAGCCTGAGGCCCTGCAGCAAACCCGACGCCGACGTCTCTTTCGACGGCGTTGTCATGGCCGATCTCCGTGTGGCCGCTTCCTGATTCTATCGCTGCGACTGTGGTCGCCAGCAGCGCGATGGCCAGTGCGCCGCACATGTGTCATTCGTGCCGCCGTCGCGGCCGCCACAATTAACTTTTCTGGAAACGGCGAGGTGATGCCAAAGCAAGCACTTCCACCAACCACCCAGCGCCAGAGGCAGTGCGTCGAAGTGGGCATACTGGATAGATGTATTGCGTGAATTATTATCATGTGAGGCTGTGCGTGGTGGCAATGGACGCTGGTCAAGCCACGCGTGGCTGCGCTGTTGCAAGTGACCGACGGGCGCTGACGCAGTTGAGGCGACGAAGCCACGTCACGCGACATGCCAGCGCCTGCCATGCACGGCTTCAAGCGCGCGGCTGTGCGATCAACAGCTTGGTTCTTGATCGCACTTGACGCAGTCGCATGAAATTCAATCACATGCGTGACATACAGAGCCGCCATGATCTCCATGCCCGTCCGCCATCATCGCTCACATTGTGGTGATCGCATGATGGAGTGCGTTCAGGTTTGGGAGGTCGCGATTGGAGATGTGAGGGAAGTGCGAGTGACAGAGTGCGAGCGAAGGGCGCGTGTGTGACCGCAAACGGGTCGGGTTTGTCCCACAGAACGCCCGACCCCAAACTCTTTGCTGTGGTGGAGCTCGTGGGTTCACGGCCGAGGGGGGGGAGKGGGTTTTGGAGGGTTTGCGCTGGTCGGGTCCGGCCTGCCGGTGGAATCTTTCGTTCCATAAAGTAAAGGAGTGCCGGCCGGCACCAAGCAAAGCCCAGCACCAAGCCGGGAAGGGAAGGAGAGGAGGAAGCACCTCGCTGCTCGCCACCAGCCGCCTCACTCACTCGCGCGGTCCCATCCATCGCCCGCCCACCCACCTGCCTGCCTGCCTGCCTGCCTGCGACGACGCGCAACAGCTGCTGCGCTGCTTGCCGGTCGCCTTCTCGTTCTTGCTCACACCCACGGTCTCACTCACCAGCGCCACGCCTTCCGTCGATCTGTTGCTCGTAGCACGTGGTCGGCACGATGCTCTTTGGTCCGCAGCACGAGGACGATGGCGGGGATAAGGTGGAGCCATCGCCACGGCTGCCGCACTCGCTGTCGAAGCGCAGGAAGAGCCGCTCCACGCGCAATTCTAATGGCGGTGCAGCCAGAGCCCCACCGGCGACGGCGCCGTCGCTCATGAAGCCCAAGCGGGCCACGCCCAGCGCCGAAGGCAAGTACAGTCCGCTGTCGAACTCGTACATTTCCAGCTCGACGTGCTCGACGGCGTCGCTGAGCTCGCTTGGCTCGACAGCCCCTAAGACCACAACGTTCGCGGCGTCGTTCGCGAATTCGAACGGCATGGCCTCGACCTTGACCAGCACGCGACGAAAGGAATCGAAAGACACATCGCGCCTTGGCAAGCAAGTCGTCGGCGCGTACACAGACACACCACCACAAAAGCAATCCATGTACCCGTCGGTGTGGAAGTCACTGTCGTTCCGGCGCAAGACCATTCCGTTGGCGACCACCACGAGCGTCAAGCCGATCTGCGTCACAGGTGTGGACGGGTTTCTGGCATCCTGGATTGTGGCTGAATTGCTCAAGAAGGGCTATCGCGTGCGGGGCACGGTGCAGAACAAGCACGACAACATCTCCGGCATCCGAGAGCTGCCTAACGCCAAGAAGAACTTCTCCGTCGTCGAGACGTCGTTGCTGACGCCCGAGGCGTGTGACTTGGCCGTGCAAGGTAAGCACTTTTCTTGGTTTGGCCCCGCGTGGACATCGGGAAGATCCACCCCAACAATGACTGGCTTGAATTGCAGGCTGCGACTTCGTGATCCACACGGGCACACCGTCCTCGTGCTCGGTGCGTGATCCGCTCTCCGAGCAACAGGAGCCAGGCGTACACAGCATTGGCAGTCGAATGCACTGCATCATCCCGATGATGACGAATTTCATTCAGGCGTGTGCGCGAGCGCGAGTCAAGCGGGTGCGTCCAGTCACCGATCGATTGATTAATGACAGGAACCTGGATGTGGCGATTGCTCACGTTTTATGTGCGCGCCCAGGTTGTGCTCACATCTTCGATCGCTGCCATGGCCGATTCGGTGACGCCCCACTCGATCATCAATGATGCTTGCTGGAACATCACTTCGTCGATTGAACGTAATCCGCACTTCTTGAGTCTTAAACTGGCAGAGGAGGCTGCTTGGCAACTCGTTGACCAACTGCCCCGCGACTCTCGTATCGACTTGGTGACGATCAACGTAAGTGTGGTTGCGATGTGGACAACACAGATGGGGTTGTGAAGGTCTCATGATGTGGCGACGCTTTGTAGCCGGGAACACTTTTTGGTCCATCTCTGTCGAAGGGGAAGCTTGCCCCAGGGAATCAAGTGATTTACGACCTCATCACGGGACAATATTCGGCGTTGGTCGACTTGAGTGAGTTTCTAAAGAAGAATGACGTGGTCTTCGTGGTAGCGGTGACTGACTTCATTCGATCGCTTCTCTGTAGACTGGAGCATGGTTGATGTCCGTGATTGTGCATTGGCGCATATTGCTGCGCTGGAAAACATGGAAGCGCGAGGACGATACATCTGCGTCAATAGGACCTTGTGGATGAAGGGGATCGTTGATCTGCTTGCTGCCAACGGCTACAGCGGTCGCGACTTGCCATGGAAGGTGAGCGATTGCAATTCCCCACGGTGCTATCTACCAACGAGCTGACGATGTGTTTTGATTCCGTAGGTGGGCCTTCCAAACTGGGTGGCACGACTGCCAGGGTACTCAACACAGCTTGGCCAAGTCGGAGCTGCGCTCTACGCGAATGACCCGAGTGTGGGGCGACTGTCACCGTATTTGAATGACAAGGTGATCGATATGCTGCACATCAATTTCCGAGATGTCAGTCGAACTATCGTGGAAGCTGCAAACGATCTGCTTAAGTGGGGACTCATCAAGCCATGGGCTGAAGATCATGAGGCCATCGAATGCGCCTGTTGCAAGTTGCAGTTCACGTTCTACCGTCGCAAGCATCACTGCCGAGTATGTGATGGATACCGAGCGCACAACTTTTCTCGTGAGACTAACAATTTTGATTGTATCAGGAATGTGGAGTTATCATTTGTGCAGATTGCTCCATGTCTCGTGCTCGCGTGGAGGGCAAGGATGGCAAGGCTCGCCTGTGTGACTCGTGTGTTCGTGTTTCGATCCCAGTTCTTCTCGAAATGCTCAACGATGAAAGCGCTGATGAGCACCGCAAGGCTGTGATCGCCTTGGAGGCACTGATGGAAAACGACCATAATCATGACTTCGTAACTCGTGGTGGAGGCATCCCACGACTGCTCAAGGCACTGCACTGCAAGGATGAGTCCATTGCGATTCACGCAGCTGGCGCCTTATGCGCTTTGTCGTCGAACATTTCCAGTTCACTTCAAATGGTGCTAGAAGGCGGCGTGCTCCAAATGCTTGAAGTCGACGAGTCGACTGCTACATGGGCTGTGTGCCTTCAAGGATTACGCCACATCTGGAAGCAAATCAATCGCGATGATTTCCGTCGCATGCTGCACGCAGTCGCTCGTGTCACTTCCGATGCATCGATTGGTGTGTGTATTGTGAAAAGCATTCTGACTACAACTCATTGCTCACTTTTGTTCTGCTGTGATGTTCAGGATCTATTGACCTCCGCGGAAATATCTTGCTGACGTTTGTTCATATGATGGACCCTCGCGAGGTTCCATCGCTGCTGTCCGAAGGCTTGCTGTCAGTGCTGTACCAAATGCTGCAATCCGAGGAGGTTTTCCCTCGATGTGCGGCAGCGCACGCCATCAAGCATCTCATTCCACCAACATACAACCCTGACCTTACCATCGAAGTGCCGCCTTACTTGGTGGATGACCATGAAGAGCTGTTTGCGAACTCGTCGCTCTCAGACTTGCAGTTCCTGGTCAAGGGCCATATCGCGCCTATCAACGCCCACAAAGTGGTGTTGTTCTTCCGCAACTCCTTCTTTAAAAGCATGGTGAGAGTGAGTCCTTTCGCTGGGAGATCGCAAATGTGGCTGGTGCTGATGAGGATTTTGTGCGCTCGATGCAGTTTGGCTCGGCAACTAGCCAGAAGGCAATGATTGAAGTGGACAACTGCAGCTACGAGGTGTTCTCGATTTTGCTGCGATTCTTGGTGCGTCTCTCTCTGCTACGACCGTTGCCTGGCGATAAGACTGACATATCTTTGCATGCAGTACACGGGTCGCGTCAACATCACCCCAGACATTGCCGAGGAACTGCTCAAGGCATCGTCGATGTATCGCGTGTATGAGCTGCAGAAGCGTGCCGAGAAGTTCTTGAGTGGCGAGATCCGCGTTGAGAATGTCGTCGATCTGCTGAGCCTGGCGGACGAATGCAACGCCGTCGACTTAAAGAAGAACTGCGTGCCATTCCTCATGCAGAACATCCACGATGTGGTGCGGCTGTCAGCGTACAAGAAACACCGGATACGCGCTAGCGACGAAGTTCTCAAGGCGTTGGTCGGCATGCTGGGCAAGGAATGGGAAGAAAGCTACGCCGACCTGATGCAGAGCGTGCATCACGGCTCCGGCTCAAAAGAGCAGCGCAAGCTCGGCTTCGTGCAGGTGGCGCGATCATCGGATGCCGATTCCAGTGCCACGACGGCCACGATGAGTCCGCCGTCGATGATGAGCACGTCGTCAGTGGCGATGTCGATGGGCCCAGACTTTGATTCGCCGTTCCCCAGCAACAACGGCAACGCATTGGAGCTGTCGTACGTGAAGCAGTTCGGCCACGAAGATCTGTTCTACCAGCGTGCACATGGCCTATCGGAAGATCTCTCGGAAGGCAACATCTCGGAGGGCGTGTGTTAGGCAGTTTTGAGGGGATTGCAGTTAGCTCTGGTTGTGTGGAGTTATTTAACACTTTGTATTGGAGGGTGTGCTTGGGCGTGAGTGTGGGTGCGAACGCGCGCGCTGATTGGCTGCCCCATCGTGATGTATGACCACTACCCGACCCCTCCTCGACGTTCTCTCGGCTCTCGACCCCTGCAGGAGAAAATACACGCTTCGCGTTGGGGTATTAACCCACCCACCCACAGCCCTCACAATCGCGGATGACCCGCGCGCCGCTCGGACGTCAAGTTGAACCCCGACGAGAATGACGACGCCACCGCCATCGCTGTCGTCGCCGTCGACGGCCACGGCGCTGCCGCTTGTGCAGCGCATTGGCAACGCCGTCGACGGCGCGACCTACCGCGTGCCTGTGGCTGCCAGCAAGTGCGTGGCGCGCGCGCCGGCCGGGTCTTCCCGGATGTTCTGCGGCGGTCGACGGCGAACTCACCCAGCTGTCTGTGTGTCTGTGTGTATGGCGTGGCTGCTGCTGCTGCTGCTGCTGTTGTGTTGATGATGATGCAGTGTGATTGTGGATGAACTGCGCGTGGCGCTGGAGAAGCTGTCCGGCATCCCCGGGCTGGACCAGATTCTGCTGTGCGGGCCGCCGTTTGCTCGGCTGGACCCGCGCAAGCCACTTGAGCATTATGGACTGCCATCGGTGCGTAGTTGATGGTGATATGTGAACGAGGATGACAGAAGAAGCTGGGCAATGTGAATGGGATTGACGGGTGGGATTTGTGGTTGTGCAGGAAGACAAGCGCGTGTTCCTGTATGATCGACGCATGCTCTCGCAGGACAAGCCAACCGTGGCGCGACCAGCAATTGCGGCCATCACGGAAATCGAGTGTAAGTGGCCTAGTGTTGTACGTTGCGGAGAGTTTGAGAGATGAAGACGTGACGGGGGCTTTGCCTGTTTTGTGTATCGATTGCAGTGCCGACTGCGCCGATATCGTCATCGGAGAGTTCTCGGTTGTTGAGCGAGTCTGGACATCCGATCCAGAAAGCGCTCGCTGAGTATGAATCGCACTTCCAGCAAAATGTTCACGAGAGCGAGGCGTTGGAGAAGGCTACTGAAGCCAACATCGCGGCATCCGCTACCTGTGTCGCGGAACTACAGGTCCAGTCAGACGCGATCGACGCCGCCGTCGACAATTTGGACATTTTTAAAGCGTATGTTGTTGCTCAAATGACACATCCTTCCGATCTTGATGCTGATTTACGTGTAATGTGGTGTTGACTAGTTCGATGACAAAGCACTTTACGCCGTTCTGGACCGAATTCGAGGATTCGTCGGTCAGACACGAGGAGCTCTTGCGCAATTTTGATGAATACCTGTCGCGCTTATCGAACGTGGAGCTTCACCCAGTCTTGGCCACAGATCAACGCAAGACTTTGTTCGACTGTATCCCTGCCGACCGCGAGCGTGAATGGGCAAAACAGTGTGAGCAGTCGCACGCTCACGTTCGTGCTCAAGTTGTGAGATTGCGCGCCTTGCACGATGAAATTTGTCAAGATGTGCAGGATATTGCTGAGTCAAACAAACAAGTCGCAGAGAAATACGCGGAGGCGCAATCAGAGCTAGCGCAGATGCAGCAACAAGCGTCTGCCCAGGCATCCATAACTGCCAAGTTGCGCACGAATCTAGACTTCGTGACTAAACGCGTCGCCGCTACGACTGCTGAAGTGAGCACATTATCTGTCATGCGAGCATCGACTGCTGTGATCCAAGTTTGTCGTGAAGTTGACGACCTATATCAACAGCAAGCCGATTTGGTGAGTGATTGCTGTGACCTTTTTGTCGCGAAAAGCTCGTTACATTTCTTTGTGTTCTCGTAGGTCCCAAATGCAAAGCAAATTTTCACTGACGTTGGCAGCTCAGTCGAGAGATTCTCTGAGTGGAAAGATATCTTCACTGGGCTGGTGCACAACTACCTGAAGCGCATCTCGCTCACCCAGTCGAAAATTCGCGATTTTGAGAATTCTCTGTCAATGCTTAAGGAAGCTCACGGTGTCCAAACAAAGCAGTTTGACGAGCTAAACCACATTGAAATGCTGCCTGGTAAGCCCGCCCATGAAACCGCATACGAGTGAGGTATAATGTCCTGATAGACGCAACAACAATTGGAAGAGTCATATTTCGCATGTCTGAAAGAGATATCTCGGCGTGGCAAGTACGGAAAAATGTTCTCCGAACGGATTCAAGCGATGGCAGAAGAGCTGGCGCAACTGCGAGAAGAGGAGGTGGATTTGGTTTTCCGACATTTTATAAATGTGTTTCAGTTCCTTACATGTCGTTACGTCCAGGTGCAACACCGCGAAGCATTTTTGCGGAACTTCGGGCAGCACCTGCCACGCGATTTTGTTTCTGGTCTTGCTGAGAAGCCGTCACACTGCGAGTTTCGGATGCGGCCATTTGATCAGGTAGTGCTGAAAAAGTTATGCATTTCTACACAACAGTTCCGTCTAACAAATACTATGCGCAGGGCTTGCCACACATTGAGCTCAAAGCAGAGAATGATGCGAACAGTCGTGTGGGAGCGCCTTCTTTGGATGGCGGCATGTCCAGCGAGACCGCTTCTGAGGATGGAAAATCGGTCGCTGATGCGGCAGCCAGCGAGAGCGCAGAGCAAGAGTCGTTGAGCATGACTGAAGGACAAGGAATGGATTCGGCAGCTTTGCAGCTGAAGTGCAGAGAACTGGAAGCTCGGGTTGCAGAACTGACCGCGGAGTTGCAAAGCTGCAAGAAAGAGTCCAGTTACTTCTCTGAAAGTTCTATCGCACGCTCGGACATCTCCAAAGCGAGCGCTCACGAAGGAGATAGCTCGTGTGAATTTCCTCTCATGCTGGCTCTTGCGGCTACTGCTGGTGGTATGACAAGCTCATCTGAAGCTGAACGATCAAATCTTTTGGAACGAGAACTCGTTCCAGCGAAGCACGTGAAAGGTAAGCTAGCGTTGGGCTCTATACGTGTGCGCATGAACTCACTAATTCTGTCCCAATAGAACTGGAGAAGCAAGTTCGCGAAAAAGATCTACTGATATCAAAACTGGAGGTACAAATGCCTCTATTGTTTTACTATGGAAGGCAATTGAAACTAATTACTAGCTGTGTTACAGAGTGAAAATCAGCAATTTCTCCTTAATGCTGCTGCGTTTGAAGAATATCCTCTTCACATGCATTGTGCTCTTACATCCACTGAACAGTTAAGCGCTGATGTCTCCTTAACCGATGATTCCTCTACGGATATTCAGGCTCGAAGTACCCGTGAAGCCGAACTGCAAGAAAAACAAAGCAGTTTGCATCGCTCTGTCCAGTCGCTGCAATTCAGCATTGGTCTGCAGCGTACATATCTTGTGAAAGTGCTTCAGCTCCTTGAATTACCAGTTGACGACGACAATGAAAACATTGATGGGGAAGAGTCGATGCTCGCGTGCATGAATCTGATTGAATCTCGGATTCGTGAGTTGCTTGCGAGCGCTGATGCAGCAAAGGTGAGAAGATCAGTTGAACTCACGCGCGAACTTAACTCATTGACGCGTGAACTCGTATATCGTCAGGTGCTGCGCGATGAGTTGGAGCGACGTCAGGATGAATTGAGTTTGGTGCAAAGCACCGATTTGGCCGAGGAGGACTCATTCAAGATATCATTCCGCAGTTTTGACGTCGGAGACCTGGCGCTCTTTCTCCCGACACATGCGCCTGGGAGCGAGGCTCAGCGTGTCTACCTGGCCTTTCATCTGGGCTGTCCGCATCGATTTTTGTCCGAGGAATCCATTTCGTCTTTCAGCGTGTCCGGCAAACGGTATGGAGTCTCTTGTGGGTCTTGCGATCGTTGATTATTGCATTGATGTCTGACTATGTTGCTGCAGCTTCCCGGACTACGTTGTCGGACGGATCATCATTATTGACGAGCAAGTCGCCACTGATAGCAACAATCCATACGCGCTCCCGTTGAACACAACCTTCTACGTCTTGACTGTGGCCAGCCTGTACGAAAGCTAAGATGCGATTATGCCTACACAGGTTGTGAACATGAAAACGTGCTCGTCAACACGCACTTCATTGTCATCAGTCGAGTTCTGTGACGCAGACTCACCGATTAATAAATTGCAACTGACAAATGTTCGCAATGTTCCACGTCACTTTAATATGTTGCTTCATTGCAATAATCGCATGACAGAGCCATAATTGTTAGCACGATTACATAACTGTTATTGATTGCAATGATGGCAATTACGTCACAACGGCAAAGGGCAACAACACACTCACCCACTGACACTGGTGAAGGCAGGCGGGGACAGGAGCACACGATGGCGAGCACGAATCCGACCTCGGCGGCGTCGACCGTCGACCAGTATGACAAGGAGTTCCAGAAGTATATGACCAAACACGTGAGTACCGCACGCAGATTGCATCGGTGTCTTGAGGGGCGTTGGCTGACACTGCATGGGCGCAATGACAGACGGGCAAGAGCGCTCGAGCAGTGGCGCTTGCTCGCGCTGAGCTGGCCAAGTATCGCGCGCTCGTGTGGCAGGACAAGAAGCTGGAAGAAGCCGGCAAGAAGGAAGGACGGCTGTCACCAGAGACGCGCGCTCTGTACGAGAAGAAGATCACCGACATCGAGAAGGCAATCGACCAGTTCCATCAGTCGGTGGCGAGCTACAACTACACCAAGGCCATGTACGTGTGTGCTGGTTGTTCTCTGGCTTCTATTGATGTGTATGCTCACATACGTGATCGTGCTCTATACAATGGTATGTGTGGCCAACCATGTGTGGCCAACCATGCGTCTATCAGTCTGTCGTTTGTGCTGCTGGTGTGCTTTGCGCTGTTGGCGTTCTTCCAGCCATGGAACAAGCACTTTGAGTAGAGAGACCAGGCGCGACCTCACTGTAGATGATGAAGATAAAGAGAAGAATGCGGATGATGATTCAATCGGTAGTTGGAACGATTTCTCGCCGATATTAAATAACAATTGACACTGCTATCAAACGGGCTTACACGAGGTCCGAGATGCAGGTCGTGGCATTAGACAGCGATTGCCGCACGTCGTCGATAGTCTGATACAGCCGCAACTGGAGCGTTCCCGACAGCCTTCCAGTGAGGGCACCACCAGCGCACAGGTCCAACTCAAATGGCTGTGGCTGCGGATACTGTCCCGTCAAGCCACGCAGACACGCATCCACCCACTCGGGTTTGAGCGCCAGGACGCCTTGGCCGAGGCACTTGGAGCCGTCATCGATCTTGATTGCAGCGTGCATACCAGCTGCTAGCCGCGTGAGCGTCGAATGCGTGACGCCAGTCCGCACGAACTCGGTCCACGTCAACGTGGTTGACGTTGTTCTCAGCAGCAACGTGTCATCTTCTTCGACGTACACGCCTCCACGCATCGTATCTGCCAGTTGGTGAAGCTGATCGATCAGATCACGTAACCACACACAATGAATCAGTGCCATGCACGCAGCAACAACATCGCAGTCAGACACGGCAGCACGCACCTTGCGCTGTTCGGAGAAGATGTCTTCGGCTGGCAACGGGAAGACGACGGACACGTCCGCGCGGCGGCCTACACGGCCCACTGTACCAGGGTTGGCTGGATCGTCGGTCGTACGACGCCATCCAATGTCGATGTCGTGGACCCAGTTCACGGACGTGTAGGACAGCGCAAGCGTGCATTCGAACACGTTGGGCATGTCCTGAATGCGCTGCATGCTGAGCACGCCACGTTCCGGGCGCTCCAGCGGCCGGAAATCGCGGTTCACGAGTGCATGGAACACAGCAACGACGGGCTTATGGTCCGACACCATCACCTCCTCGCACAGGTTGTAGCGCGAGCAGAACAAGCGTGTCTCCATGTCCGCCTGCGAGTAGTGCAGGATCCGATCAGTGTATGACGGCACACGCTCCTCGCCGTTCTCGAGGCGGGTTGTGTATAGCTGAGTGAGCGCTTCTGCTGTCCAGATTGAGTCGTCAGCGAGGGCAGTGTGGCGCTGGCGACGATACGATGGCGCAAAGGTAATGTTGTTCTCGCGGAAGCCATAGAACACGTTGTCGGACTGCATCCATTGCGACAGCTCGTCGTGCAGCAGCACTTCCTTCCATCGTGCCGCGACCAGATCTTCAGTTGTGCTGACAGACGCTTCCAGGATGGCGGACTGGTCCGTCAAGGGTTGTTCCAGTAAGTGGCTCAGATTGCTGCTACTGCTGCGATAATCCGAGTTGGAGCCTGTACGCAGTCGCAACAGTCCTTTGGCAAAAAAACTCGACGGGCGCTTGCTGCTCGACGTTTTGCTGGACCGCGCCACCGCGCGCTCCGTGTTGTGGGCATCTGAGAGCAGTTCCAGAATCTCGTGCGCTTTTGCTCCACGGTGCGTGAGACGGTAATTCAGATCACCGAGCACGAAACTGTGATGATGCATCAGTGGAAACTCGAAGCCCACTTCGTCGACGTTCAGGTGTAGCTGTCGAAGCATATCTTCGGCATCCGAGTTTCGACGAAGTACTTTGGACTTGCCCTTTGAATCTGACGACAGATGGCAGGTCACGAATGCGAAGGATGTGTCGAAGTAGCGAAACGCAAAGCCAACAGCGCCCTTGTTGGCTGCGCGGCCGAATACCAGTGATTTACCACAGTTCACCTACGCACAGATTGCAGTCAATCATTTATGCCGATGCACTGAAGCCACTTCATTCACCAAAGAAATCGCTTACCTCTTGTCGCGCAGCTGGGGGCATGAAGAAGGCCCCAGACCGCACGTGATTCGAGCGCACGTAGATTGTGAGGGCGATGTGTCCCTGTCAGATAGAACAAACGAGCGCCGTTGGTCCAAGCGTAAATGAGTAGACGAACAGGTGGGTGATGCGTACATGATAGCCGAGGGACGTGTTGGTGCTACCGATCTCGCGGCCAAATTGCTCGAACGTGCGCTGGCGAGAACTGTGTCCACGGTGTCGCTCAATACGCTGTTTCATCAAAGCACGCAGCTCCCCCAAGTACAGGCACTCTTGCACGCCGATGACATAGATGTCGTAGCCCAGTGGAAGCCATCGCGCGACTTCTAGCGGCGTGACCTTGCCTTCTCCAACGTTGAATGTCGACACGAAGATATCGAGCGGCTCGTGCGCCGCGTTGGCAAACGTCGAACCGTACGACGCTGCGGACTCATCAGGCGGCGATGTTGCCCGAGGCTTGGCTTCCCCCTTGCCACCGGGGTGGCAGAAATTCATCAATCGTGTGAGAAGACCACCATAGATAACACTTGTTGCGAAGCCCTGGAGACACGACGTGGCCTGCATCATCACTGCCAGCGGGAAGTTGGCTTTGCCAATGAACTGGCCAAACACTGGCTCGAATACAAGCATCAAAGGTCAGTCGACAATCACGTGCGTCACGTAAAATTCACCATAGGACTTACGACGAAAGACCACGCTAGGGACCCACAGCACGGCGAACGTGACGATATAGATGCGAAGGTTGAGGAGGATCAAGGACGACGACCGCATCGCTTCGACGTTGCCTTCCAAGCGAGCACGTCTCGAAATGTGCGCCTGCGTCACGCATAAAACGATGCTGACGTAGACGATCGACAGGATGACCCAGAGGTAGAACACCAGGAAGTGCCATTTGCGCTCGGCAATCCAGCAGTAGAAGATGGCGTCCCCAAACATGTTCACTGTGACGCAACAGACGCACAGCGCAACGGTTCAGCGACACACACATTCTTCCACGACACCACTAGCCACAGAGAGCACTTACACGACACCTGGACGATGCTGCCGATGATCGAGGGCACAGTCGTGATCAACAGATACGTGCGCATGCGCCCACGCACTCGCGGCTCGCTGTCACGGCAGACAATGCGTCGATACACGCTGTGGGCCATGCAGCAATTCCACGTCACAGCTGTAGCGAGAAGGAAAAAAAGAATTCAGTGATCTGGACCACCACGATCCTGGGCAACAAAAACATCAGCAAGAAGGTAGACGTACACATAGGTCCGATGAGCGACAGCATGAGCCCTTGCATCACGCAGGCGCCTTTGTGGTCGATCGCCGCGCGGCCAAACAGCTTGGGGAAAGAATAGAGGAAGTCGAAGAGCGAGAGGATGAAGACCATGTCCTGCGTCATGCTCGTGGAGCGTTTGGCGCGGCGGCATTGCACGTAGTGCCACAAAATGTACGAGCAGCCCACGAGCGACAGCGCACTGCACCAAACCATGCGCACACAACCCACCAGCACAGCCAAATCACGTCAATACGATCCTGATCCGTTCATCCACCGCGCTCACAAACACAATTAAAAGCGATCAAGCAACGCACCAGGAGCTGAGGATCGTGATGCGCACGACGTGCAGGTCTTCGGGACTCAGGCGATGTTCATCTTTAGGCATGTCAATCGGACGTGCGAGGCCACGCGGACGCAGGCACGCGGCGACAGACACAACACGACGTCACGTCAGCACTCGCTCCTGCTTGGGTTTGGTTCACGTCACGCAGCGCCAGCGGGCACGTGGGCGGGCACGTGGGCGGGCGGGCACGTTGTTCTTCCTCAGCTTGGCGCTGGCCAGGCTCACTCACGCTCGGCTTCACAAGCTGATCGCGCCAGCCGCCGGCGCCGACGTCGACGCCAACGTCGCTGCTCAACTCACCGTCCATGATGTCCATCGCGTCTCGCCACCAACTGCCCCGCCGCCTGGGCGGCCGCCACCTGGATGATGAGCTCCAGCTGGTCACTTAGGGGTGTGCGACAACAGTGCTGACCACATTTCGCCCAACGAACCGCGACTCACCATCGGACGCCGCGGATTGGCCGAAACCCCACGGCGGAACGACCGTGATTGGTCGAAATGGCGCCCGGCGGGCGCGATTGCTGCTGCCATTGCGCTGCCGTTGAAGCAAAAGCTGCAGAAGTCGTGTCTGCGTGTGTGTCTGCGTGTGTGTGAGTGCGTCGCTGAGGCTGAGCGAGGTGATCTCTATTCTGTCTGGAGAGGCAGATCCATAACGCGGCGATGGTGTCCACGTGGAGATTGGCGGCGGCAGCGGTGCTCACGGTGCTCGCTTACATACTGTGCAATCCGCTGCTGGCCGCCGTGCTCGGCTTCGTCCGCCACCGCGCAGGCAAACGCTTCAGGTAAGATCTGAGTGGCTTCTTAATTACTGCGGACAAGCACGCCACCATGGATATGGCTGATCGGGTGCACGCGTGGCTGGCTGGATGCAGGTGGATTGCAGACATCCAAACGTTTGTACTGGCGTACCTGTCGTGGGTGTGCTTCCTGTTGCTGCTGCTCGTGATCGCCACCCACATCCTGCAGTTGGACAGCGATGGCATCGTGGTCAACGGCCTCACGCTGATCATCGTCGTCCCACTCGTGTTCATGACGTTCGCCTTGCGACGGGTGCTGACCAATGTACGAACGTGGCGAACATGCGTTGTTTGGGGACGCCACATGATGCGACACCTGACGGCGGCTGTGGTGGCAAATTTTGCGTGGAAACCTGCAGATCATCGTGCGCCATTTCAAGTGGGACAAGCAAGCCGAGGGCTACAGCACGAGAATTTTCATTGTTACGCAAACAGTCAAGGTAAATCTGTGGCTGATCTGCGCCCAGTTGGTGGGTCCCCTCTGATCCTCCGCGCTGCTGCAGTTCATTTGCTTCATTGCGATCATCGCCGAGATTTTCTATTTCTTCTTCTCGTCCAATGAGGTCGCTGGTGTGTTGATCCTCGTACTCTTTGGGTCGATGGAGTTGACGGTGATCTTGTCAACGTTCACTGTGGTGCGTCCTTTGCAATGAGCAGAAAGTACCAGCTCGAACTGATGGTAACCTGTGGTTTGCTTCATGTGCGCAGCTCAAGAACATCGCGATGGGCTTGTTTCTCATCTTCGCAGAGCCGTTCCGAACCGGAAGTTTCTGTCGTATCGCCGAACTTGTCGGCTACATCGAGCGGGTGTCCCTGGCGCGCATCATCATGAGACGACGTGACGGCGCGCTGGTATACATTCCGACGGGATTATTTGCCAACTTCAGTCAGTCCAACGACTATGACGGAGTGCAGCGCCGGATGTCGATCGTGCTGCAGTTGGATCGATCCACAGAACTTGACCGCGTGCACCACTTACTCCAGATGATCAAGTTGAATCTGGAACAATACGCGACTCCACCGCAACATGACTCGGCCAGCACGGTCCGCGACAGCTTCCACTCGTCAGTGTCGATTGGAACAGGCCGCGGAAGCAGTGAAATAACCTCCGGGGTTGACGCTCGCCTGCTTGGGATGCATCTGATCAAAGTTGACGTTACCGTCGATGAAGAGATGTTCAAGACCACTGAAGCTGCTCGCACACAGGTTTGTTGGGCACTCTGAGCGAACACACGCAAGCGAATGCCCAATCTAACATGCTGCTGCTGCTTTTAGGTGAATCTGGCCATTGCCGAAGCACTCCAGAAGACGGGTATTTCCGCGAGGCAAGTTGTACGCTGAGAGTTAACTCGTCGGTTGTCGTCGTCGTCGTCGCAACCCGTCTTCGTCAACTTGAGCCAGATTGAGATGACCTAGTGCTGGCGCACTCGGTGGGGGGCGGGGGATATGCGAGGTGTCGGTTTTACCAATGAAGCTGTCGTCTCGTGCGCGGGCCGTTTGAGCCTTCGGTCTTGAAGGCGGCTCTTCATTTGGCTGCTTGGTTGCGCAGTGTACCTTCAGCTTCATCCTGTTCAGAATCTCGGTCAAGTGTAAAATCACCTGCATAGAGACCGCCAGACCCATTGAGCACCAATTCGTTCGTCTCTACAACTGCCCCGCCGACTCACCTCAGATTTTTCTGCTATTCGCTCTTTCATGTGGCGTTCTTGAGTGTAGAACACGACTTGCACGAGATGAGGGCCCTCGACCGTGATCCAGAACTGCTGTTGCGGTTGCTTAACTCCCTGGGCTGCGGCACCCTTCATTCGAGCGTAGAGGTCGGCGATGTCGGATGCCTTTGGTAGCTTGGACAAGCCAAGTCCCTTGGACTTGCTCTGTTCCAATTTTTCAGTGAAGTACTTCGTTAGGTAGTCATCCACCTCCTGGATAAACACTCGAATAGCAGCAGACTTGGTTTTCTTGTCGAGTCGAATGGGGATCACGTGCCGTTTGTCGAAGCTTTTGCCATCTACTTCAAACATGTTTTCCAGCAGAATTCCGTTGTGAATGTACGCAAGGCCTTTGTCGTATCGTCGCAGCGAAAAGCATTGAAGGAACAGCCGTTCAACGACGCCTTCTTGTCCCTGGAAGCGCACATGCGAGCCTCCTCGTAGTTGTTCATCGGTTAGCGCAATGAGACCGCCCATGATATTCTTGATCTGAATAAAACGGCATCAGACGTCAAGCAAACCTAGATGCATGTGTTCGTGCATAACGTACCCACGTGTGCGAACCAAACACAAAAACCATCTCGATCATCAGCACAGCAACAGTCGAGATTTGAGACGTATCGAGCGAGGACAAGTAGCCCAGCTGGTCAATCACGCAGGATGACAACACTCCTGCGATCAATAAAATCTTGATCACACTGATGCCTTCCGTGATGATCATCACGCGACTGTAGTCGTCTTCGTACTTGGACGCTGTGCGGTTCCAGCCTTGGATTCGGACGATTCCCTGCACAGCGACACAAGTGGCACAGATTCAGCTGGCGATCCACATCGCCATATCAACAGCACATACCCAGGTGACGTAGTTACACAGACAGATGACGACCCAGACGAGCGGGAACCCCATCAGCAGCGTGACAATACTGGCAATCGTCGCTGCCTTGACGTTGAGCAGGTCGCTCAGATCCATCACGTACGCCGACAACCAGATCATCAGGACGAACACGACCCATGCCAACGGCTTCAGCAGGTTCTTCTCGAACTCCTCGATCCACACGACCATGCCCGGCAGCGCACGCCGCACGAGACGCAGCGAGAAGCGAACGATCTCAACGCGGAAGACGTACGACGCCACCAGCATGGCGAGGCCCAAGAAGACGCGCCATTGGTTCCCACCGGAGGAGGAGGTCGCAGGCTGACTGGTGGCCTCCAGGAGCACCGCAGTGCTCGGGTTCGTGCCCGCGCCAATCGGCGCCGTCGAAGGCATCGAAGGCAATGCGCGATGGTGACGGCGTTGGCGCTGTGCTGCGCTTGTGCTGCGGTGGTGTCTGCCGACTTTGTCGCATTCCGACCTGGCGTTCAAAACGCACCCTGTTATGACACAGATGGGTGCGTCATGTCGTCTATTGGAATTGACCGTCCTTTCTCAACCGAGCATCACCAGGATATATCCATGCGCAGGCGGCAAGCCTAGGGACTTGGTATCACGGCAACAATGGATGCGAAGACAGCAACAGGAATGTTGCGGACTGTCGAGGCGTTTCTGGCTGAAAGCAAGTACCATCACGATCCGCAGCTGAAGCGTCGCAGGTTAGAACCATTCTCATTTAAGTGAGCCCAATGCAAAAAAAAAGAAAATTGTGGAACCAAATAAATCAAATTGAGTGATGGCGCACTGATTCAATTGTTCTGCCACGTCGGAATGAGAGCTACATACATTTATCTAAACAAGACAGATAGGTTAGAATCGTTCTCATTTATGAAGTGAGCCAAAATGCAAACAAATATGTGAATTGTGGAACCATACAAATTCGATTGTTCTGCCACGTCGGAGATGTCGCGAGTGGGGAACCACAACTTGTACCAATGCACTGAGAGCGGAAAGTTTCATTGGTAATACGGTACAGTGCTCAATAAACGGATCCAATGTGAGCAGCTTTGGCGTGTGTATGTTCACCTCTACGTAGATGATGGTGCCGAGTATCATGCGCTGCTCATCGGACTTCAAGAACTCCAGCGACGGCATCTCCACGCCGCCCACATCATTGGAGACAGTATGCTCATCATTCGCCAGCACCAGCATCGACGTTGTCCAAGGCACACTATCCTCGCGGGCCTGTATCAACAGACCCGACGGCTGGCGGATCTGCTGAGTGTGGTTGAATGGAATCACTACTTCCGGGCGTACAACAAAATGGCCGACCAAGCAGCTAACTATGCGATGGACTCTCGAACAACCATTGTATGGGACGGTACGGATAGCAACCCCCTCCAGCAAGCCAGTGCGTATCTGGACACCGACATCCACGAGTCGGAAGCACGTCACACGAGCATCCTTTCCCAGTCCGCGGGCTTAGGTCCATAATTTAGGCAACTGCTATAGGTGTTACCTTTAAGGCGTACACAATAGATATCAAAAAAAAATCTACGTAGATGATAATCGCCTAACACTCTCCGATATGAGCGACTTCATCGTCTGGGTCTCGAGCCTTGAAGCAGAAGTTATGCTTCAAGGCTCGAGACCCGTAACATGCTGCATAAGATGCTGGATATGGCATCCCTGCGTCGACGCTTACTGGTCATAAAGTGGTGCGCTTCAATGGCTTGAACGTATTGTTGGTGATAGCATCCGCAGGCGCGGCGAGTCATACAGTAAGTCGCTGCTGGACTAGCAAATCGCTCGATGGGGGTGCAACACAATGCAATGACGATCTCACAATCACATCTCACATCTCACCCTGTTATGAAACAAGTGGGTACACCGCATCGTGTATTGCAACCGCCCGTCCTTTCTCATCATTCGAGTCAAGACCACCAATTGGCAGCGGAATGGCAATGGCGACGCCACTGGCGCTGTGGATGGAGGCGCAGCGCGACCGCGTGCAGGTGTCTTCGGAGATCGACCCCACCAAGCTCTGTGGAAGTGATGACCGCTGCATCCATGCGCGGACAGCCATTAAGAGCGGCCAGACATTGGTCACACTGCACCCTGGGGCGTATCTAAATGGAGCAACATGGCTGGACGACATGAAGGCCTCCTCCGAGGATAGAGCCAAGCAAGCGAGTGACATCAAGACAATGTTGGATGGGAAAACTGCGACAGGAACGCTGCGGACGGTCTTGGCTCTTCTGACCGAGTGCACAATGGGCAAGGACAGCAAGTTCTGTGGCTACATTGAACAGCTCCCGCAGGAGCTCCAGCTCCCATTGGGTTGGACAGCAGATGAGCTCAAGAGGCTGAAGGACACATCCGCAGTGCACTCGATCGATGACGATATTGTCAACAACCTGTTCAAGAACGACGCAAAGCCTTTGATGGAGCAGTTCCCATCGATCTGGGATGCTGGTTGTGTGTCCTTGGCAAAGTTTCAGTGGGCTTACGGCATCGTATCCTCCCGGTACGTCGAAATGCGCCATTTGACGTGTTGATGCTGCGTGTCAACAATAAGCATGTGCATGATGTCAGGGCGTTCAATGTCGCGGATAACATGCCAACTTTGCTCCCCGTCATCGACATGGCCAACCACGCTGCAGTCAGCCCAGCCGCGAAAATTGAAAAGGGCGAGAAGGGCGCCTTGCATGTGAGTGCCGTGCATTTGAGCATCCAGCGTTACGTTCCACAACAACTTCAAACTGATCAACAGCGTCGTGAATCCAGGTTGTGACAATCCGAGACATCGCGCAAAACGACCCCGTCACCATTTCCTACGGAGAGCTTTCCAACGCCCAGGTAATTACTCACTGCCTTTGTCAACCTATGTGGTCAGCAGCTCGCTCACCATCAAATTTTTCATCTTGGTTTGGCCAGCTTTTGTGTCGCTACGGCTTTGTGTTGCCGGTGCCTACGCCGCTGGACGCGATTCTGCTGTCCTCCCGCGACATCTCGAAGGCGTACGACTCTGTGTTGGCAGACGAAAGCGACGGCGATGAAGAGCAGCGTCGCAAGCGTCGACGGGTGGACGCCACTGGGCCCGAGCAGTTTTTTACGCTTGTAGCAGATGAAGGCCGCAATTATGGCCTGTCCAGCGAATTGCTCGAGTTCGTCATGGGCCAGCGATTACCGATGGAGGCGCTGCACGAGGCCTTAGCCGTCGCATTGCGAGCCAAGGACCAAGTCTACAGCGAGCGCCTGGACCATCCACCGACAGCGGGTGTGCGAGAGCAACTCGTTGCGCAGCTGATCCGGCACGAGCGCGATATCTGCCGCAAAGTGCTGTTCGGGATCATGAGCTTAGAAGAACAGACGGACGACGATGAGGAAGAGGAAGACGATGAGAGCGACGACGCAGATGCTCTCGATGGCAGCAGCGTGACCGATCTCACGGCCTCGGACGACGATCCAGCCGAGTGAGTGTCAAGAGAGAGAGATGGAGCATGTGTGACGCGCGCCAGCTGGCGCGAGCGGGGTGCGCGTGTGGTCCACACCGACCGTCGGCTCGCGCAGTCCTCCCCCC
>NSDO01000689.1:0-26281 GCA_002286825.1 Lagenidium giganteum | reverse complement strand
CTGAGAGAAGCCCTGGTGCGGCGAGGAGCTTAGCAAATGCGCTTGAAGGCTGACGAGACTCTGTTTTGAGAGGGGAAAGGGTGGGCATGCATGTAATGAATATAATATCTTGGGTTTTGTATAGGCTTATTAGCGTTTCTTATATCAGCCGTACGACCCAGTAGCACCTTAGTCTGGTGCTTGAAGTGGTGATGCTACTGAGTAGCATTGAACTAACCGGCGTTGGAGGGTTAAACCTGGGGATAAAACAAATTAAAATCGGGTTTTGATCACATCTGTGTTCAACTGTCTGAGAATTTATTCCGCGTTGTGTGTAACACAAATTGTTGCTCACTCATCCACATCCTGCACATCTGCTCGACTGATCGAAGTCCATCAAGATGTCAGAAGACACCCAGATGGAGATGACGCCAATGGAGATGATGATGTGCATGTTCGAAGAGCATCGGAATATGATGCAACAACAAATGCAGTTGCAACAACAGATGCAACAACAGATGCTGGACTCACTGCGTTTGCCGATTGCCCAGCCTGTTGTACAGCCTGCTGAAGACACTCGATCTCGAGAACTCCGTGTCGAAGGACTGGCAATGCCTTAGTTCGACGGCAAAACAGATGTTGCAGACTTCTTCTTCCGTGCAAAGCTCTTCTTCCGGTCCAAGAACATTCTGTTCGACGACAACGCTCCGCAAGAAAGAGCGCTATCGCTGATGTTGCCAAGTCTGACTGGCTCGGCTGCCGCATGGTTGCGTGAGTACAGTACAAACCATGGTAGCATTCCGTCYGTTCGACATCTGGAGATGCTGCTCACTCAGGAGTTCACTCCAACGGACTTACAGGAAGACTTGCGCGATCAGTTGTTTCGTCTACGACAGAATCAGTTCAACTCTGTTGATGAGTATGTTGATGCGTTCCGACGTATCATTTGGAAAGTACGAGACATGTCCGACCTGGACAAGGTCACACACTTTCAGAAAGGTTGATCACTGAGATTTGAGAAGAGGTGAAGCTACGACAGTTCCAGACAACGACCGATGCAATTGCTTTTGCGCAGACGTATGCTCGCACGCATGCTGTCTCATTGCGACATGGCAAACAGTCGAACCACCGTCAGAACAACCACAACGGCAATGGCAGGAAGCAACAGTTCGCCCCGCGGACCACGTTTCCACCGCCTGCGCCTGCGTCTATGCCTGCGCCACCGCAGCATGATGGTCCGACTCCGATGGAAATCGACAATGCGCGCATGATCTCGAAAGAAGATTGCCGCAAGCATAACCTTTGCTTCTACTGTCGAAAGCCTGGTCATCGTTTGAACGAATGTCGAAAGCGTCAGCAACGTGGGGCTTCGTCATCGTCAGGACGCTTCAGTGCAAACAACACGTCATTGCAGCCAGTCTCAGGTCCGTCTTCCGTGGATGTTCTTGAGACAATCCGCGTGAGTGTTGCGAAGATTCAGGATCCTTCAGCTCCAAGGCACAACAGCGATCTTCTGCGTGTGAACGGCATGTTGAACGACAAGCCCATCACTATTCTCATCGATAGTGGTGCCGCCCACAACATTGTGCGTCCAGAACTTGCTCTGAACAAGGTCTCCGAAATTGAAGTGTCAGCTGAACGATTCGATGGAACGAAAACGAAGCCTCAGAAGGTGTCTCGCTGCGTAGAAACAGYAGTGTTCAACGGGAAGAATTTCAACGACATTGCGTTTGTTGAATGGCCGCTCTCTGATAATCACGATGTCATCCTTGGCACTCCGTGGTTACGTCAGTTCAATCCAATGATCGACTGGAAAACCAACACAATTGACTTCGMGTCATGTTCTTTTATAGAGCAACCTCAACTTGTGTCAGTCGAACCAAGCGCCTTTGCCGACGAACGCCAGCGTGGGAATTATGCTGAAGTGTACCACTTGAGTGTGAAACCCAGCGCAAAGCCAAAGTCCGTGCCGCCTGAGTTGCAGCCACTTGTTGCTGAATTTCAAGACGTGTTTCCGGAGGAGCTGCCTGCTGTGTTACCGCCGGAAAGAGACATTGCGCATGAGATCCATTTGAAGCCCGGTGCAAAGYCAAGTGCCAGAGCTCCGTTTCGACTTTCAAAGGTTGAGCAAGAAGCACTGGACAAGTTTGTTGCTGAGTTGCTCCGGAAGTCATGGATTGAAGTGTCTGATTTGCCTTGGGTATCCAATATCTTTGGTGTGCCCAAGAAGGATCCAGTCACTGGCAAATTTCCGTCACGGGTTGAATGGCTTCATTCCAACAATCCGAACATGCCGATTCGATGGGTGATCGACTATCGCCACATCAACTCGGTTTCGGACGTCGCAAAGWTTCCACTACCGCACATTGAAGAACTGTTCGACCGCATGGCCGGATCAAHGTTTTTCTCGTTGTTGGATCTTGCAAGTGGGTATCATCAGATGCAAATGGCTCCATCAAGTCGCCAGTACACGGCTTTTCGAACTAACCACGAGATTTATCAATGGAAAGTTGCTCCTATGGGTCTCGCTGGTATGCCCGGTACTTGGACGCGCTTGATGCGCAAACTGTTCATGAAGTTTCCGTTCGTGGTCGTCTACCTTGATGACATCTGTGTGTTCTCTCGGAACATCGAGGAGCACGCCWAACATCTCCGCGCTGTGTTTGAAGTRCTTCGCGAAAACAAGTTGTACGCGCGACTTGACAAGTGTGACTTTGGTCAGAGCTCGGTTGACTTCCTCGGTCATACGATTTCTGATCAAGGGCTCCATGTCGATTCTCGCAAAACACGCGCGATTGCAGAATGGCCGGAACCGAAGAATGCTAAAGACTTGGTGAGATTCTTGGGTCTCGCTGGATACTATCGCCGGTTCATTCATCAGTTTACCGACTTCGCCCTTCCGCTCAGTCAGCTTATCAAGAAAGATGCGGACTGGGTTTGGGAAGATGATCAACAACGTGCTTTCAATGCACTCAAGTTAGCCCTGCAGCAAGCGCCAGTCTTGCGCCTTCCGGACTTTGAGAAACCGTTCATCATCACGACAGATGCTAGTGATGCCTGCATTGGTAGTGTCTTGTCGCAGATGCACGACGGCGAAGATATGCCTGTGGCTTTCTTCAGCAAGAAGCTCAGTAAGAGTGAGCTTAATTGGCCAGTTCATGAAAAGGAGTTGTTCGCCATCAAGACCGCGTTCTCTCGTTGGCGTCACTACCTTCATGGAACTGAGTTCGAAGTGTACACGGACAACTCTGCGTGCAAGTGGTTTTTGCAGCATCATCGCGTCTCGCCTCGACTTGCTCGTTGGCTCGATTTCTTCTCGACTTTCCGCATCGCGCTGCATCATCGCCCTGGCCAGCTTAATGTTGTCGCTGATGCGCTCTCTCGCCCGCCGGCTCCAACTTCGTCGGGGGAGGAGGGTGCGACGCTTAGGGTCTCGATGGCATACTGGTTGACAACTGCAAGGACATTGGGCAATGCCGCATGGTACAACAAGCAACAGAGTTTCGCGAGCAATTGCACGAGAAGTTCGCCGGGATGCCGATCCGCGATCAGTCAGTTCTGTTGTCCCAGTCAACTCCAAGTTCGACGAAAACTCCTCTTGGTTCATCGCAACTGCTGATGCGAATCTGCGAAACGAACCTTGTCGAAGTGACGACAATCAGTGCGATAGAGTTGAATAACGAGACAAAGCAAGCTTTTCAAGCTGCATACGCTGTGGATCCAGCATTCTCTGTCATCTGGTCTGGCAAACGTCGCTCTGAAGAATTCAAGGTGATAGATGGACTTGTGTACATCGATTCAGCAAACAAAGTTCGACGTTTGTGTGTCCCGAGAACGCCTAAGCTTCGGCTTGACGTGATTCATAATGTGCAAGACTCCGCGATCATGGCACATCCAGGCGTCAGACGCACGCAACTTGCCGCGCAACAACGGTATTATTGGTCGACCATGGACGAAGATATTCGAGCCTATGTTCAAAGCTGTGAAGCTTGCATGAGGTACAAGTCATCTACTGGTCCATGCCAAGGCAAGATGATCCCCATTCCGGTCCCAAGTGAGTGCTGGGAAGTTGTCTCTACAGACTTCATCACTCATTTACCTATTTCCGATGGGTACGATGCGATCATGGTGATAGTCGACAAACTCTCGAAGCGACCGGTGTACATTCCAACGCACACCAACGCAACTGCCGAGGATATCGCCAAGTTGTTCTTTACGCATGTCATTCGTCATTATGGCATTCCTTCTACGATTATCTCCGACCGCGATCCAAAATTCACGTCAAAGTTTTGGACTGCTCTGTTGGAGCTCATGAAGATTCGCTCCGCGATGACAACGGCACATCGTGCGCAAGCAGATGGCCAAACTGAAAGGCAGAACCGAACCTTGGAAGACTCGCTGCGCTGCTCGATCTCGTACCACGACAAATACTGGAATGAACACTTGCCGATGATTGAGTATGCACATGCAACGCTCGTCTCGACGTCTTCCACGATGTCGCCGTTCTTCATTGACACAGGCAGACAGCCTCGTAATCCAGCCACCCCATCGAACGAAGATGGAAGTGCCGCAACGACTCGGTCAAATGTTGAGCACGCTTCTCGCTTTGTCGAACGCGGACAACAATCATTGAGAACGCACGCAAGAACTTGCATGATGCTCAAGAACGTCAGAAACGCTACTACGATCAGAAGCGCCGGGAAGTCTCCTTCAACGTCGACGATCTAGTTTTGCTGTCAACGGCTGACTTAAACATCAGTCACGCGACCGCCGATGCTAGTGTCCGCTCCCGCAAGCTTATTCCGCGCTTTATCGGTCCATTACGTATCACGTGACTCCGCAACAACGTCGCAACGCTCGACTTACCGCACAACATGAAGCATCTTTCCAAGAACTTCAACGTTGACAAACTCCGAGCTCACAACAGTAACCCTGATCGCTTCGAAGGAAGAGCGATTCCAAAGTCAAGCTCTGTTGTCTTCGATCAGTCTGGCGAAAAGTCACCTCGTGCGCCGTGCTTATGGGTAATGTCTGATTGCTGGCTCTTTGTATGCACGTGTACGTGTTGTTGTCGACCCAGCGCAAACAAATCTATCATGCCGGAGTGGCGGGTCTTCCACTTTTCACAATGAGCCTCGTGTTGTGCTTCACCATGGTGGCGCAATACCGATCGCTCAGCTTCCGCAATACAGACATCGTCGAGCTCGATCAAATGATCACCAGTCGCCGCATCTCTGCCGTCCGGTATTTCGACTACCACCGCGCTAGCCGTTTCTTCGGGGACGACAACATCGATGCGAAATGTCTTTCTGCTGCGGTGTTGCTGACACTGACGCTTGCGGTCGTTCTCAACGTGCTCATGCATGCCAGTGGCCGTGGCAGCTTTACGTGTCAATCGTGGCGCGCCTTCTCATGCCGTTCTTGGCTGGTATCTTGTGGCCATTTGATGGTTTGGTCGTGGGCTGGAGCAAATACATCTTGGTCCGTATCTCGTCAAGGAGGAGGCGGGCATTAGCGACGCCGCGGCTGTCACAGTTTCGCGCAACAGGATCGCGCTGGCGTCGAGTCGAAACATGGGAACGTGGCAGGACAAGCGAACACAGAGCAAGTGCGTTCCACCAGCGGAGCAATGCCATCGACTTGACGACTCCGGCGAACGCACCACTGGAAGTGCGCCCAGCAGATGTCCATGCGTTCTTCCAGTTGATCAACCTGGGGCAAATGACGGTCCCATCGTGTTTGCTCGGCTGTGCTCGACACCTGGACTGCAGATTGGCACCTGCACCTGCAAGCGATCGAATAAAACTATCCGCTTGCCACTGGCGCTGATGCAAGCTGACTACATCTGCGGCATCAACTGGAGCGGGGAACTCATCGACAGCCATAGCACAAAGGATCTCGCGTGGAAGGACCTCATTGCGTGCGGATAAGCTGCCGCGCAACGACGCAGCCCAGGCATTGTTAAATTATCAGACACTTCACTTCGTACATTTGGTGGCCTCGGCAGTCGCTGACGCAGGGGTGACTTGGTCCAGTCGTCTTAACGGACCGTAGCTGTTCGCGAGCCATCGACAGCCTTGGCACACGAATGCTCTTGAATGATACATTCGATCTTCTTTGCGCGGCTGCGTTGGACGCCTGTGGATTCGTTTGCACGCGAAGCGTCTCGACCGATCGCTTGGCCTGGCGTTGATGCGGTCCCATCGCCTGTGGGGAACTTGTGAACGACACTCAACAAGAGACAGCGGAGGTAAACATGAGAGACAGACATCGCTGCTGCCGATGCATGTACCGCAGACGAGTTGGCGCCAAGGAACACTCATTCGGCGTCGATCCAGACGTCAAACTCAGTCGGTGTCTCTGTCACTGAAGAGGGAATTACCATGCAATCAGCAACGTGTTATCACAGGTGTCGATAGCTGGCTGGGACTTCCAGAGCACGACCGATGACTGCTCGAACATCATGCTCTTCAACCGACACGGCAGTGGCGGAAGCGAAGTAGCTTGAGCGTTGCTGCTGTTTCCAGTTGTGTGGTTGAGAGTTCTCACCCACTCACCACAGCACTGCGCTCCTTGCGTCCCTCGAGACACGACACAGTCAATGGGGACGAAGAGACGCAGACATCCAGGCAGCCGCAACAGCGTGCACGTGCACAATGGCATCATGACACGGCTGAGCATCTGTATGGTGGCTGTCTCTCTCACCAACTCGCCAGCTGCAGTCACGTCGTTTGTCACGATTATGCGTACCAGTGGTCACCCTTCCGTGCAAGATCTGATCAACGGCGCCAGCACAGGAACGCGCCGATGGATGTCCACTCACGCCACGCAAAGCGAGAGAGAACGAAGCTGACCGCACCAACCATCGCGTCCGCAGGTTGCCGACACAACTCAATCGACCGCCAACAGCGCACATCCAAGTACCCAAGTCTCCAGTCACATCACCATGGGCTCCTACCTCTCCATCGTCAACAACACCGATGCTGAATGGTACTGCCGCATCGGCGCAGATGAGAAAGCTCTGATGATCTCCAAGTACGTGGGCATTGCCGTGGGCGCCGCCGCGTTGGTTATTGGCACTGCTGGAGCTGCGGCGCCTGCAGTGGCGTCGCTCTCCGCTGGTGGCGTCATCTCGGTCGCCGGCATCTCAACATCAGCGCTGGCTACGATCACTGGTGCCGCTGCTGCTGCCACGGGCATGACTGCTGCTGCTGGCACGGCCTCGCTCTTCAGCGTGTCGGTGGTGCTTGGCATCGAAAGCGCGCTGAAGAAGGAAGGCTTTGTCCGCATCCCACCTGGAGAAACTCACCGATGGGGCAAGATGACGCTGTCGCTGTGGCAGCAGGGCACGTGTGTGTCGACGACCATCATTGACGCCGGCCACGTGCAGACCGATACGCTGCTGATGCGACCAATCTTTAGCGGCCAGACGGACGGCGACGACCAGAAGCACAAGATCCAGTGGTGGATCACCAAGTCGGGCACGACGAAGAACATCATCGAGGCGGATCCAACGGCAGCCGTGCCATCCGTGCCCAAGCCATTTCAGTGAAGATGAGAGCACGAAATTGTACAAAGTACCCAACAAATGAATTAAAGTATCAAAGCACCGACTACATCAAACACAATGTTCATTGCGAGATGTTATGGTCGTGATATCACTCAGCCAGCGTGATCAATCCGTCGTTGAACATCGTATAAAGAAGATAGAGCATGAATACAGAAAATATCTATTATTCGGTGATGTCCTCAAGCAGGCCGCAATACCTGGATCGCAAGCTTGCTTACTGAGCCGTCCCGCAGTCATGGTCAATCGCACACACACGTGCGGCGCAGAAAACACTACAAGGCACAGCATAAAATGATATCTAGAGCACCCTCAGACCCCTTCGAGACCACGTTACAGTAATGTATTAATGTTCCAGGTTGTCGGAATACAAGAATCTAGCGTCTTGTTCTCTATTCATCCTCGCAACCACACTCTACTGCTCGTTCTCGGCGGCCAGCTTGTGCAGCTTAGTCATCAACGCTTCGGCATTGCCCAATTGCTTGGCCTTGCCCTGGAGCACGCCGTTTCTGCCGCCGCCCTTGCCGTCAATCACCGATGCCAAGGCCTTACCATTGGCAGTGATCACAGCACCTGGACCAGCAATTACGAACACGCCCTCGCCGTGGTCATCACCAGCAGACAAGAACACGAACTTCTTGCTGTCACCCAAGCTTAGCTGTACCACAACGGCCAGCAGGAACGGCAGATCGCCCTCAGTTCGGTGATAGCGCACCACAACCGCGTCCTTGAGCTGGCTTCGTAGGTCATGCGCCGCGGACTCAGCCAGTTCAATCGTGAGCGTTTTGATCTGCTTGGTCGCTGCCTTCTGCGCTTGCACCACCTTGTCCACACGCGCGTGATGCTCGGCTGGACCGCAACTCAAGAGCTTGGTCATCAGCTGTTCACGGGCAAACCTGCAGGATCGATCAATATCCATGGCGCTTAGTGATACGAATCATTTGGACCAAATACAGGAACCACAAACGCACATGTTGGAAAACTCTTGGCTCACACGCTTTCCTGCCAAAAACCAAACACGGCTAGCACCTCGAGCAGTCTCCACATTGAGGATGCGAAGCGCCTAGCGAAAACACCAGGTCAGCCACAATAGCACACTCACACTGCGCTGGTGCGACACCCACCTGGAGCTGAGCCAGATTTTTTACGTGTGTTCCGCAGCATGGATTCTTATCCAGGTCGCCGATGGTAACCACACGCAACACCTCTGGTTTCTCGCCTTCCGCGAACTTCTCAGTCAGCTGCGCATACTCGGCCGAGTCCGTTGGGACGATTCTCGGAGCGACAGCCACAGCCTCCAGAATGCGCTCGTTGACTTCGTCTTCAATAGTCTTGAGCACTTCCGCGGGAATCACACGCTCGGTCTTCTTCTTCACTTCGTCCATCGGCACCAGCTCGACGTTGCAGCGCTCTTCACCCAACGACCACGTGGTCGTGTCGTAGCCGTACTTCTCCGCGATGGCAGAAAGCAAGTGCTGCGCCGAGTGCTGTTGCATGTGGTCAAAGCGGCGCGCCCAGTTAACCGTGACGGTCACCTCCTGATCCACCTGGAACGGCAGTTGGCCGCTAGCTGGCGGCGTGACCTTGTGGACGCACTTGCCGTCCTTGATGTTCACTGAGATGACTTCAACGTCATCGATCTACGGCCAGAGACAGACAGACAAAGAAACAAACAGACAATCACGTAGACAGAGAGACAGACAACCACAACAACAGCGGCATCAGCCACCATGCTCAGCATGTTGTTAACGATCCCTGGCACCGGGATGCTGCTCAGCACTCACCAAGCCCGTGTCAAATGGCTGGCCGCCACCTTCCGGGAACAACACTGCATGCAGCACGAACGAGGGTGCTCCGTCAGCCTCGTGGATGCCACTGTGCGCGATGATACACGCCATCACGGGCCAGTGTGCGCACCAGTGTCGTCCAGCTCAAAAACCTCGCAGAAGCGCGCCTTCTTGTCCGCCACAGACGTGATCGCCAGCACCCTGGCGCGCAGCGTGCGCAGCATGGAATCGTGCTGGCATGCAAGCGCTCCAGGTCGCGCAGATAGCGCCCCGGATGTGGACATCGCAGCTGTCAATCTCGCCGCCATTCCTACGCGGTGTCGTGTCAATGTTCTCCGCCACGCAGCCGCGACCCAGGCACAGCCTTGGTACCCACTTAAGTGCGAATGAGGGGCTGCCGGTTTGGTGTGGTTTGGTGCTTTCACACAATCGACAGCGCATCCTCTCAACAGTCACAGTATCGTGAGCTCCGAAGACCAAGGCACCGACTACCAGCAGCAGCACCATGACGCGCCGTTCTTCCAGAAACCCGAAGGGTTTGGCGAGATGACGCTCCCCGTCAGCACACACGTGGATCAACCCAGCAGTTGCTTGTGACTTGCCAGGTGACTCTGTTGAAAGTGGAAGCAGATGATTATGATTGAGCTGCCCACAATGCGGATGAGTGACAGGGCGACGTTTGTAATGAGACCAGCAGGAATTCAGCTCGGACTCTCGGGACGTCCAATGGTTAATATGGTTGGCCAGGAAGAACGGGGCTCGCAGCTCGAAGATAAGCGAATGCATCAATACACAGTCTTGCTTTTACCAAACTTCGGCCAGGCCTCCTAGTTCGACGAACAGGTTGTGATCCCAATGGCTGGCCGCGAGGACCCGACGTCAGAGTACGTCAGGCAAGCGAGGGAAGCTGCAAGACCCACGGCAGCGAGCTCGGACAGCTCGCAAACTTRTGGGGAATTGGTCGAGCGCAACGCTGCGACGCCTACATTCACCATGGACGCCATGATGGCAATGTTCAACGAAATGAACCGTCGGAACGGCGGGTGGGGGCGGCAGCATGCGCTCCCACCACCAACGAATACGTTTGTCGGCCACGAGTTGGCACGACGCACGTCACCCCTCTTTGGTCCAARMGGGCATRACCGTATGGAACTCGAYTTGATGGAGTTGGAAGGTMCAAACGACATGTTCGGCACCGAGTCACGAATGCGCCAAGTTGCTCCCCGTGGAGAGCAAAGCGAATTCCGCCAGGAACGAGAGCGACACTACGCCGAACACGCGCGAGCGCAAGAACTCCTGCGTCAACAAGCCGTCGCGATGGAAGAACAGCTGCGCCAATAACGACTACGCGTAGATGCCCACGCTGCGCAACACGCACAAGCCGTGGCAGCCCACGAAAACGCGTACGCAAATGCCCAGCAACGAATCGGCCAGGCCATGACAAGCTCCACCGAGCGTTCGGTGAAGTGCAGTCGCGTGAGCAATACGCTGCAGCGGCGCAGGCACAGCTCGCCGAACAGCAGCGCCAGATCGAAGAATTGCGCGCCGCACAAACAAGTGAGCGCAAGGCACTCGAAGCCGAACACTTGCGCCAGTCACAATGGCGCCATGACCTGGAAGCTCGCGAGCAACAAGCAAAACGCGTGCACGACGAAGCACAAGAGACCATCGCTCACGCCGCTGCGAGAATGACTCGCGACCGAGAACGGATGTCAGACGCGGGAAGTGGCCGAGCGCATACGCATTGCGACAGAGGACGCGTACCGCCGCGGCAAGGAGGCCGCGATGACTACGCTACCTCAAACGCAACCAGCGAGTGTGTCAGACGCTCTGAAGGTCATCGCGGGAACGCCACCGCCGCATCTGGTTGGAGTGAGCGTGCCCCAATCGCCGCTGGCGGCATCTGCCTCAACACCACCAACGTCTGACCACTCCTACAGCGGCGCTCGATCACCACTCGACGCGCCAAATTGGAAGCGCTTTCCCGGCGTGTGGCCACGTGTGCCACCCACGAAGGACGCCACGTAAAATGTGCGCGACTTCGACGAGACCGAGGTGTACAAAGGCCTGGGCACCGGATTCAACAAATGGGCGGATGTCTTTCTCACCGAAGAGGCCATGGCTGAGGAAGCCTGCCACTACCCGTGGGATGAGCGATTCAAATGCTCCAGGTTGAGCTACTACTTTCGAGGGAGGGCATTGCAATATTATGCCTCGCAAAGCACGGGGGCTTTGGTGCTCGAGAATATCGTGAAGCATGCGTCGGCTTCTATGAGATACTGCTTCTCAGCAAGTTGGATACCAGGCGCCGAGACTATGTCCAGCACGCACACGAACTCGTTCGCTTCGCTCAAGAGTACGACGACGAGCAGCAGACGTCCAAAGGGCTTGGCAGCCTCGTAGCCGCGGTACATGATGACCAAGGAATGCAAAAGGAAACGCGGACTTGCCACTACTGTTCCAAGGTCGGACATCTCGAGAGAGACTGTCGCAAGAAGGTCAGCGACAAGGGAGGCGACTCGAGCGGCACACGGAACTTCTCGCTCTCTGTTGGCCAAGGCACTGTCGAGGTGAACGACTGGATTGTTGACAGCGGGGCTAGCGTCCACCTAGTCCGCGACAAAACCGTGTTGAGCAACGTTGTGGAGGTCGACGAGGGAATGCGTTCTTCCCGACGGATCCGATTTGCACGTTACGCACCGAGGCAGAGCTACGATGCGGGTCAAGGTCAACGGAGTCGTTCACACCATTACGTTCAAGGATGCGTGCTTCTCACCGAAGCTGGCGATCAACCTAATCTCTCTCGGCAGCTTGATGGAGCGAGGTTGTCACCTGGCAACCGTGAACGGAAGGCACGCCATCATGCAAGACACCACGCTCTTGTGGTACGTCGTGATCAAGAATCGTGTTCTGGTTGTTGATGGCCAAGAGAACGAGTCCAGCCAGCCATCTATCGCCTTCAGCGTGCAAGAGATGATCGCCACAGCCGTCGATGAATTGGCCACGAGCGACAGACTCAAACAGCACGGCAGCTTACACGATTTCCACCGTCGCTTTGGTCACCTCGTCTATGACACGATCGAGCGGCTTGCCGCCGATTCCACGTCGGGCATCACTCTCACCGATCGATCGCGTCCAGTGTGTATCCCTTGCAGTGAAGGCAAGACGACCAAGCAACGACAATCGCAAAGAGACACCGGGCAGAACGCACCCATTGACGTCGTGGGCGGCGTGATATGCTGTGACCTCAAGGATCCAATCACGCCGCACGACCGACGAGGCAACCGCTACCTCGTCAATTTTGTCGACCGCAAGACAAACTACTGTCGCATCTTCCTGGCCAAAACGAAGGATGAAGCCGCTCGCAAATTCCAACACTTCTTGGTCTTTTTCGAGAAACGCTTTAATGTCCGCGTTCACGTGCTCCGCACCGACGTGGCGGAGAGTACGTGAACGTCGATTTATTCTATCGCGAGACGGGAGTATCTCGACAAGTTACGGAAGCCAACAGCCAGGCCGGCAATGACAAAGCCGAGCGCATGCACCGCACCGTGATGAACATGGTCAGGTGCATGCTGTTTGGGTGTGGGCTGCCTCTGAAGTTCTGGGGGGATGCTGCGGAATATGCAGCATACGTACTCAACCGAATGCCGACGCGGGCCAACACTCGGCGACAGTCACCGCTTGCAGCCCTCACCGGCCACCCACCCGACCTTGCTGAAGTGGTCACATTCGGCTCCCCTTGTTCAGTGTACCGAGAACCCAAGAAGCACTCGCTGCAGAGTCGTGGCACGCAGGGCCTCATCATCGGAAAAATGAGTAAACGAAGGACTTCAAGGTGTACGTCCTTAACAAGCGCAATGTGATCACCACTCGTCACGTTTCCAACGTCGAGACGTTGAGCGCTGCCGGCAACGAGGCGCTAGCACCCTCGCGAGCGAGTCCGAAGGCGACCTCGAGGCGCTGGCTCGCGCCAGGCAGCCACTCGCGCAGCTGATCCGTCCTCGCCCGAAGCCCTCGACGCTGCCGCAGCTGCAGCAGCTGCCCAGACACCTGCCACACCAAACACACCTCGAGCGCCACGCACACCCAAGCATAAGACGCCAGCCCGGCGCCCACGCCGCGCTCGCAAGAAATCGTCCCGGCAGCGAGCCGCTGACGGCGACGACGACGACGACATCGACTCTGCTGATTTCGCCGTGGCCGCACGCCGCGACGGCGTGCCCATGATCAACATGATCCTTGCCTTGAGTTCCCTGGGTGCGGGAAGGGTAGAGTTCGAACACCTACCT
This sequence comes from Lagenidium giganteum, assembly GCA_002286825.1. Taxonomy (NCBI): domain Eukaryota; phylum Oomycota; class Peronosporomycetes; order Pythiales; family Pythiaceae; genus Lagenidium; species Lagenidium giganteum. The sequence continues at coordinate 12,656 of NSDO01000689.1, read as the reverse complement.
GACCCAAGGAACTACAAGGCATCTCTCAAGAGCCCGGACAACGCACTATGGGCGGACGCGCGCCAAGAAGAGCTCAGCTCGCTCCAAGCCAACCAAACATGGGTTGCCGTCAAGCGCCTACCCGGGATGCAGCTACTCCGAACCCAATGGGTCTACAAAAAGAAACGCGACGGCGCCGGCGCGATTGCACAGTACAAGGCACGCGTCGTCGCAAGCGGTGACAAGCAAGTTTTGGGCGTCAACCACGGCCTAACCTTCGCCCCGGTCATGGACATGACCACGGGCAAGATAATCTTCTGGATTGCATTCAAGTACAAGGTTCCAGCCCGACACTTCGACGTACCGAGCGCGTACTTAAAGGCCGGCCAAGACGACGGCTACACCATATATCTCTTCCCACCGGAAGGATCCACCTTCACGACAGCCGAGCTCGAAGCTCTCAGTGTCAGTGTCCCAACGAGATCGCGCTCTGCCTGCTGAAAAGCCTTTACGGCCTAAAGCAGGCCGGAAGACTTTGGAACAAATAACTGGACAAGACCCTGGTCGACATTGGCTTCACACAGAGCGCCACAGATGCGTGTCTCTACTTCCAGATCGACGACGACGGTATCACGGTCGTCGGCGTATACGTAGACGATCTCCTTGTCACCGCGTCATCGACAAGCCGCGTGGACAAGTTCTTTGTCGACATGGCACTCCCAGCACCGCGGCTCATGGAACTGCGCGACGCACTTGGTTTGCGCCCACAGGTGTCCACGGCTAGACTGGCGTGCAAGCCCCACCGTCGCCCATCGCATTCGGCATCACTCACTGGAAGGAGTGTTGGACGTGGAAGCAGATGATTGAGCTGCCCACAATGCGGATGAGTGACAGGGCGACGTTTGTAATGAGACCAGCAGGAATTCAGCTCGGACTCTCGGGCCGTCCAATGGTTAATATGGTTGGCCAGGAAGAACGGGGCTCGCAGCTCGAAGATAAGCGAATGCATCAATACACAGTCTTGCTTTTACCAAACTTCGGCCAGGCCTCCTAGTTCGACGAACAGACTCAACTATTAGTGCGATGTCCGTGAATTTCCACTCGTCTTCTCATCGTGTGTCGACGCCACTGAACCTTTCCACACTCACAATAATTGCGAGCCATAATTGGTTGGGGTGTCCACAAACAATTATGGTGATCCTTCAACTTGTCACTTGATGCTGCTCAGTGGCACTTCCGCATCTCATGTCCTTCTCACCACACGCGACCATCGACCATTCGACCATCGATCATTGCACATTGTCCATATGCGATCGCGTGTTTTGGTCAATGCATTCTCAATGCAGCGTACACACGTACTCCAGACAAAGAAAATAAAGGCAGAGCGCCCATCGGGTCGGAAATGAGAGCTGGCTGTCCATCATGACAAGCTGTGACCACTGCCACACTGGCTGTCGCTGGCGTGCTCAATTTCTTATTCGTCCACTGGCGATCGCAAGCAGCGCGCTCACTTCTCGACTTCCAGCCAAGCGCACAAGCAGCCCGCAACGCCTCCGCTGCCCAGCTAGAAGCGCCGCCCTCCGCAAGCAAGTTCTATCTCGTGGCGGCGCCAAACGTGCCACCGACGACCAACATGACCGCGGCACCGACGGTCGTGATGGCATCTCCGCTCAAGATCCAGGTGCTCAGTATCTGCTGGTATGGATACGTTGACTGATGTGCGGTGTCCGTGCGCTGCGGGATTGGTCGTGTGGGGATGTTGAAGCTCATTGATGCTGTGCGCAGGAAGGAGTACGAGGCCCAGCTGGTGCTGGAGCCCGTGTCCACTCCATTTATGCGCGCTCTCACTGCGCCAGTGCCGGCACCGATCTCCCTTCGCATCGTGCGCGCCAATGGCACCATCAAGAACAGCATTCACTGCGAAGGCGCGACGGTCGTTGTACCGGACGCTTCTGGCAAGCCCCGAGCGTGGCCGCTGCGGACCAAGCACGAGTTTGTCGTGCATCTCCGGAGCGGCATCAAGATGGCGTTCCGCGTGTCGTCACAGACGCTACTGGACCGTTGGGTGGCTGCTTTGCGACTTGCGGTGCGATCGACGATCAATCCACTGCCATCTCGCTGGCAGTCGTCGACGTTGGGTCCACAAGGAGCGAAGCAACAACAGGCGACCAAGGATCAAGCCGCTCGCACGACGACGCCAGTTTCAAGGACTGTCGTCGGCCAGCGCGACCGAGCAGTCGGTGGGCTACAACGCGCAGAAGATTGAGGTAGTCAGCTACGCCACCATAACCAATGCCGACGATGACGCCCGACACACAGTCATCGACGCACCAGCACTCGACTGCGGCTCTTTTCGAAGCGAGACATCCAGTTCAGCTAGCATCCGTCCAAGCCTGCTACCGCACTCGCTGCCCAGCTTATGCGTGGACGAAGGTGTGGAGTATTCCGAGGAGCTCGATCCCGAGCAGGCTGCCGCCAGCATCGGCATCGATCGACCAAGCACGTTTGCGAGATTCCTCGAGGACACAGAAGACCCTGTGAGCAACGAAGATGACGATTGGGATAACGGTACCGCCATCGATGCATGCGCAACACTGCTTCTGCCACCAGGTGTGGCTCCCAGTTTCTTCGGGCCACGCCTGAGCATGTGGCCACCTAAGCCGACGCCATCCAACGTCGTGTCCAGTGTTAACACGATCCGCAGTGTCTCGTACACTCGACGCTGGACTGGGTCGAGCTGGAGCGAAGAGTGGGAATACGCAGCTCCCCCACTCGACACAGCCAGAGCTGTTGCTCAACAATTCGCCGAGCGACTTGGCTTGGAGGCCGAGAAGGAAAAAAGGCGGAAGCTGAAGAATTCGGCCATCCAGGTGGTGCGCTCGCTGGAGGTTCTCTGTGGATCTGCGCGCCAGACGCTGTCGTCGACACCAATGGCACCGATGGCAAGACAACTCGTCAAGAAGAGAAACTCCAAGATGGACGAGCTGAAGAAACACTTGATCACCGTCAAGACCAATGCCACCGCTGGCGGTCGCCAGCTTGCAAGCAAAGCTCGAGGTGGAGCACGCGTGGTGAAGAACCGCTGTGCGGCGACTTGTGCAGCCGCTCGAAGCCTTTTGTGAAGAGCACGTACCACGATGAGCACCGCTGTTATCAGCAACAGCGAGACCTAGACGTCACTTTTTCGTGCAAGTTGAAGCACGAATTTGTCGACGAAAATTACGTTACGTGGCTTGCAGCATCTAGCCTGCAGCAAACTATTAAATCCCGATAAAACGATGCACTCTTAGTAGCGTAGGCGCTTGTGATTGTTCTCCGAAGACTTTGCAGGTGAGACGTCACACAGAGACACATGTCATGGAGGTTCCAAATTTGAGCAGAACACCTGACGTCACGGATGCGTTCGAGAGCGAATGGATGGCTACCCACTTTCGTAAGTCCACAATCGATGCTGCAGAAGGATTGGGCAGTGCTTAATCAGTCTGCTAGGACTTCAAAATAATGTATTGTATATATTCTAAGCGCACACAACGGTGCATTTACAGTAGCAAGTGTTCATGCGGTTTTCTGGCGCTTGCTGGCGGCAAACACCTGATCCAACAGGCCGGTGGCATCGCCGTCCAGCGTCCGCGTCTCCTTGCTGTTGGTTGGTGCCTTCTGCATAAACGCACGGCGGATTTGCTGCTGTCCATCGCGTGGGCGCTTGTCGGCCTTGCGTTCGTCCATTTTCTCGAATTGCTTCGATTGTTCGACGCGTTCGAGATACGCGTCGTTCTCCTTCTTGGCCTGCGCGATCTCCATACGCAGACGCTGGTCGCGGATGCGGTTCTCGTACGCAATCTTTTCCGTCAGGTGGTCCCACTTGAAGCCCTTGAGATACTTAAGGTTCCAGATGTCGTCGTGATAGTAATCGCGCTTGCGGCCTCCGATCTGGCGCGCGTTGAGCGCCTCGGCCGTGCGGCGTGCCACCCTTTTGTCCTCGAACTCGATCCATCCTTCCGTGTAGTTCTGCTTACGGTTGCCACCGGCGGCCGTGCGCTTCTTGCGGTGCGTCTTGTCTTCCGGCACGAGGTAGATGCGGTTGATGTCGCCGTATTGGCTCAGCAGGTGCTTCACCTTCTCAGGCTTCATGAACGGCGGCACGCGACTCAGATACACCTGCTCATCCACAGTCACATTCAATAACATACATCACACGTACAGCGAGCTTGCTGTCGCGAAAGCATTGCCGTCGTTCGGTTGCTTACCACGCCGCGCTTGGCCGCTTTCTCCTTGAACTTCTCCATCTTCTCGCGCGACAGCACCTTGCCGGCCTTGTCTTTAATGCCATGCTTCTCCACAGCCTTCGTATTCTCCTCCTTCTCCTGCTCATGCACCTCTACAGTCTCCTCGTCCTTCACCGGCGCCGCCTCCATCTCGTTGCTGCTCTTCCTGCTCATCGTGATTAGCTCGATGGTGTCGTTTGCCTCCAAGCAATCATTTGTCGTACTTAACTCAACCGTTTCTGTACTTTGCCTCCATATTTTCCACCAATCGCAGCACGCGGTATGTGCAGGCGGTGACAGTCGACCCACGCAGCGCAACAACGTCGACCGAGAGATGACCACCAGCGCTGCCAATGGCAATGGCAATGGCAATTCGCCCGCCGGCGACAATGCGGAGGCGCCGCAGACCTTCCTCGACCGCATCATGCCGTACCTGCGCGTCTTCCTGATGTGGTATGCGTTCAATAGCATTACGGGCAGCTTCAACCAGCCGGCCACGGCGCCGACCACCGCTCCCGTCATAACCAGTGACCAGCATGCTCATGAGCCTGGAGATGACGCAGCTCGTGGCGACGCTGCCAGTGCAACCACAGCAGCGGTGTCGCAGCTCAAGTACCACAACGCCTTTTCGAATGGCGACGCCCTCAACCTGCGCGTCTACCTGTCACCGAACGAGCACTTCAGCTTCGCTGACGTGGACGCCGCGACCGAGCAGGAGCAGCTCCGCTGGCACGTCAAGGGACTCACGTACAGCATGGCGACCAACGTGGAGCGCGAGGACGGCCAGTGGGCCACGCAGCTCAACGTGACGGTGGACGAGCACTTGCTGCGCAACGGCTCGCTCTTCGCGCACGTGTTCCTGACGCGAGACGGCTACTCGCCCAACCCGGCGGACGACGCGTTCGATCCCATGGCATCGGTACATCAATCCCAGCAGCTCAATGTCTTCCGTCCACGCCCCAAGATCGTCAAGAAGCGCAACCTGCTGGAAGCGGCGCAGGAAGACGACGCCGCCGCTGACGCCGACAGCAAGGCCGCTGCTGACGCTGCTTCGACTGAGGAGGACGCTGTCCAAGACACGACGTTCCTGTCGATGTGGAAGCCCGAACTGATAGTCAACATGGTGCACGATGACACGGTGTACTCGTCGCGCGTGCGTCCGCCACCGTTTATGGCTACGCACCTCGTGCTGGACGACGAGACCGAATCGTACACGCCAGTGCTGTATCTCAACGACTTCTGGGTGCTGGAAGAGCACCTGATGCCAATCAATGCTACGATCACGACGCTGCCGCTGTCGCTCACGTTCTATCCGCTGCCGCTGTATAAGTTTGCGATTTATCAGCAGATGGCGCAGAACTTCGAGAACCAGGAGGCTGCCGGCACGTCCACGCGGAAGGACACCGACGGAATGAAGCGCCTGTTCATCGACACGAACCCGTACTTGCTGGCCGTGACCATCGCCGTGTCGCTGCTGCACTCGTTGTTCGACTTCCTGGCGTTCAAGAACGACGTGAGCTTCTGGCGCAAGCAGAAGTCGCTGGCCGGGCTGTCGCTCCGCACTGTCGTGCTCAACACGTTCTTCCAGCTCGTCATCTTTCTCTACCTGCTCGACAACGACACGTCGTGGATGATCCTTGTGAGCTCAGGCGTGAGCCTCGTCATCGACGTGTGGAAGATCAAGAAGGCGCTCGTGGTGTCGCGCGACGAGAACAACAACCTCGTGATCGCGGGCGATGCCGGCTACACCGAGTCGGCCACGGCAGAGCACGACCGCGTGGCCGTCGCGCACTTGTCGTACGTGCTGTATCCGCTCATCGTGGGACACTCGGCGTACACGCTCGTCCATGGCGTGCACAAGGGCTGGTACTCGTGGGTCATCTCGAGCCTCACGAGCTTCGTGTACATGTTCGGGTTCATCATGATGACACCGCAGCTTTACATCAACTACAAGCTCAAGTCGGTGGCGCACCTACCATGGCGCGCCATGGTCTACAAGAGTCTCAACACGTTCATCGACGATCTGTTCGCGTTCGTCATCAAGATGCCGTGGATGCACCGCCTTAGCTGCTTCCGCGACGACCTCATCTTCTTCATTTACCTCTACCAGCGCTGGATCTACCCAGTCGATGCCTCACGCACGAACGAGTTCGGCCAGGAGGGCACCGCCGAAGCCGACGCCGACGCAGCGGCTATCGAGGGCAAGGCTGCCGATGGTGCTGCTGCTCCAGCCATTGCGGCAGCTGTGGACGCCACGGAAGAAGTGGAAGCCAAGTCACCGACCGAGTATTTGATGACCAAGCCTGTTGAGCAGCAATAGTGACGTAGCAAAGCAGGACGTGCATTGTGACGGATTGGAATAGACGTTGACTTGAGTCCAAGGCGTCGCGTGCCTCGACCGTTTGCTGTGTCGGTTCCCGGCGCCTGACGCAAAAGCAGACGCGAGAGGAAGCGCAGCAGCAGTGCAACCATCGGGCAGGATGCTCGACTTCGACTCGATCATCGGCATCAAAGAGCCGTCGTTCGACGACGATGCTGACGTCGACGTGCAGCGCCTGCCGCTCAAAGACCGCGAGGCCATCATGGCTCGCGTCACTGCGGACGACAGCTCCCCGCCGGATGCCTTTACGCTGGCGCAGAATGAAATCCGGCGCGAGGTCCGTTGCTTTCTTCTTCATGGCCAGTCTCCGTGCACCAGACTAACTAGCTTCGTTCCAGATGATCGACCGAGGTATCCAGCCGAAGGGCTTCTACAACGACGATGCTGCTCGTCTCCAGGAAGAGTTTAACCGCGAACATGCGGCTGAGAAGGAATCTCGCATGCAGCAAAAGGTGCAGTTCGCTGCCAAGAGCTATCTGCGCGAGACCGTGCACCGGCGCCGCATGGAGCGCGAGCGCGAGCTGCGCGAGGAAGTGGATGAGATCGCGCTGAACCCGCAGGTGGAGGTGTGGCTGTCGTTGGTCAATGGCAACGAGACACCGGCACACGCACAGCTTCGCTTGTCATCCATCGGCACGCGAGCGCTGTGCAAGGGCCTCATGTTCAATCACTCGCTGCGGTCGCTCAGTCTCAGTCGCAACCGCTTGGACGACGCTGCGGGCAAGTGCTTGGCCATTATGCTGCGCCGCAACACCGCGCTGCGTCGACTCGAGCTTGAAAGCAACGCGTTTGGTCCAGCCACGGCCAAGGACCTGGCGGACGCGTTGTGCACGAACCAGAGCCTGGTGCATCTCAACCTTGAAAGTAATCCGTTGACGGACGATGAAAAGGATTTCTCAGGTATCCATGCACTAGCGAATATGCTGAGCCAAAACAAGACGCTGCTGGCGCTTAACCTGTGGCGGACGCGGCTGGGGACTGAAGGTGGCAAGCAGCTCGCTCTAGGAATGGACAAGAACGACCGCGTCATCTGCCTTGACTTTGGCAATAACCGCATCGGGAACAATGACGCCATCAAGATCGACCGCAAATTGGCCGACAACCGCGCGCGGTTCGAGGCTCAGCAGCAGCGTCTGTTGGCGTTGCGGACGGCACAGCTCACGGCTGCTGAGAAGGAGCACAAGCGCCAGGAAGACGTGGCGCGCCAGGCTGAGTACGAGCGATGGATTGATGAGCGCAAACAGGAGCGACAGCGCGAACGTGAACGGCAGGAAGAAGAGCGCCAGCGCCAGGTCAAGTTGGAGGAAGACCGGCTGCGTCAGCTCGCAGCGCGTAAGGCCGCCGAGTTTGCGGCCAAAGTGGAGATGGAAAAGAAGAAGAAGAAGAAAGGTGGTGGCAAGAAGAAGAAGTAGTCGACATAGCGAACCAACGCAACAACGTCGCTCAAATTCTGTCCACACTCATGTTGTCTATTAAGTCTTGGCTTTTGGTTTGCCCTTGGTCTTGCTAGACTTGCTGGTTTTGCTAGTTTTTCCCGTCTTCCCACTACCTTTGCCTTTCCCTTTTCCCTTGCGTTTACCCTTCCGCCTCGGCATGTTCTTAAGATGTTTGCGCACAAGAAAGCCACGCACACAGGCCTGAAGTCGCTGCACAAATCGGAACAGGTTGAGATCGCGCCGCCGCCGCATTTGCTCGGCCAGCTCGATCGCGCGCACTTCCTCCAATTGGATCCTGCGGTCCTCGTCGATGCGATCGAAATATGTTGCCAGACGTTGCGCTTCGACGTTGATAACGCGCACCTCGTTCTGCAGCACGTTGATGGCGTCGTCCAACGCCATCATTGTCTGGTCGTATCTCCGTACGACCTCTCCAAGCTCAGCCACGACGCGCTGCTTGCGTTTGCGTTCATCGCCTTCAACTTGTGTGTGTTCCTCGGCAGCACGAGCCTGTACACGTCCAAGTGCCATGTGCTTTTCGTTGTTGTTGGTCTTTTCCAGATCAAACGCGGCGTGGGCTGTGTGGAGCTCGTGGTCACTGGCTCGCTCATTACTGGCCAGTGCGTCCGCCGCCGTGCGCTGGGTCTCTTTGAGTTGTTCGCGCAGGCCCTCGACGATCTTGTTGTACTTGATGTTCATGGCAGCGCGAGCTTCTCGTTCTTTAAGCAACTCAAACGCCACTTGCTTGCGGTCGTCCTCGACTTCACGTAGCCGCAGCTTACTTTCGCGCAGTGTCACCGCTGTGCGCTCGTCCTGCTCCATGCTGGTGCTAAATGTGTGCTCCATGTTGATGATTAGTTGCGTGAGCCCGTGCACAAGCTTTGCGAAATCCTCTGAGACGGTCGTAGCCGTCAGTCGACGCAGCGCATCCCTGGCGCTCTTGTCGTGCTGCTCAGATACACGCGAGGTGAAGCACACGCATTTGAAGACACGGACAGCTTGTGCATCGACTCACACTGAGGCAACTGATGACTTGATGCAAGCTCTTGCTCATTGCAATGCGATGGTCTAGCTCAGCGAGTTGGTCCTCGTCGACTTCTGGACGATCCGGCAGGTTGTCGCTGGGCGGTGGAGCTAGGAAATTGTCGAACGCGCGCTCAATGGCCAACTAAGAAAGTCATCACAGTCGCTCCGTCAGCAAGCATCAGGTAATTACGGTCTCGAGAAGTACTTACATGATCATTTAGTGTCTTGGCAACAACGCCACCGAGGGCGTCATCGGGAATCACCTCGTCATTCGAGTCTGCAGTCGAGCATGGCAGCAACGCGACGAGCTGAAGCGCGGCGACGGACTCCTCGAGCACCGCTAGCACGCGGCCGCTCTCGGCATCCATCACCTTGTTCATCCTGACCGACCAAAGTGCCTTGAGGTGGCTCAGCGACACCCGGAATGAAGATCACAGCCAGCCCACACCACCACAGCTCCACAATCCAAGAATACCGATGGAGCACGCCAGGAAGAGCATCAAGCCACGTGCCGACGCGGTGGAACAGTGACAGACATCTGTGGTTTTTCGCTGGTCACCTCGAGAAGACACCGCCGCTACTTGCGGCCTGCAAGTAAGAAGAAAACATCGCTTGTTGATTGATTTTGATGCTATCGACCTGGAAGCTAGGACGGGATATCGGTGCATGCATGCTTCAACCAAACCACTATTTGCTCTCAGGAAGAAATTTGTTGCAACATCAGTAGCAGCAGCTCCAGCTCCAGCTTCAGCTTCAGCTTCAGCTCGGCTTGAGCCTGACCCCGGTGCTGGTGCGACGACTAGAGTCAGCGGAGCTCTCATCAAAGCTCCCCGTGCTCGTGCGTTTGATCCGGTCGTCAAGCACGTGCGTTAACCACAGGTGCGTCGAGGTCGACGTTGATGAACGCAGGGGTTATCGGTGGCAGCGCCGGCGCAGTCACAGACAGGCAAACCTAGGAAGCGACGGGTGTCGAATCGCACCAGCTTCTGCGGCCCAACCACAGGGATCGGGTTCATCACAGGCACCGCAGCACCCACCGTCATGACGGTGTAGAGCTTGTACTCAATGCACAGCACGTACGTGACGCTGGGGAAGGTGGCCCACTGGTTGGCCTTCCAGTCGAGGAATCCAGGGCGATATCCCCACATGCACGAGACACCAATCTCGATTTTGAGCGAGATGAATTCCGACCAGTCGGTCACACCAGCCGGCAACTGTCCACTGATGACCTTCTCAAGGGGCGATAGCTTTGATCGGGCTCGAAGCGTCGACGAGTGTCGATGTAGGAGTCGCCACATGGAGTGAGATGCGTGCTCACACCGGATATTGACTGAAACTGCGGTCAAGCTGGATTGATAGTGTTCGGTGTGCTTGTGTCGGCACTTCAACGATAAAGAATGTGACCATCGGCCCACTCCATGTGCGTTGACTTGAGCGCTTGGTCTTCACTCTGTAGGAACCCGTTCCATTCTGTCGTCAACGACAGAGCACCACGGGATCATGCACGTCTGCATGAACCTCGGTCAGTCCAGGGCTTCCATTGCGAGGTTGCTCTTGAACAAATCCATGGCCTGAACGAGGTTGGGACACAGGTGCTGATAACTGGGGAATGGCAGAGGGCGTTGGGCAAGGACGTCGGGCGAATTAGAGTGAATCGGCCTGCGGCAAACCACGACAGCAGCGGAACATGTGAATGTGATCCATCCATGGTCTTCAGACACAACACCAGAAGCAGTTTGCACTGGTGGCATCACTCTGGGTGCAGCACTGCCTCGACGGGGTCGAAATCGTACCACAAGGCAGCTGCAATCAGCGTAGTTGTGCAGCAACGTTAAGTTGAGGCAAGAATTCTTCATCCAGCAGTGCCAGCCACCGCGTGAGGAAAATGGTTGCACGGTCGTCGTGGTGACACACGCTGGTGTTTTGCGCACCGGCAAGGCTGCCTTCGCCCCACACGTCACCACCCCTTACAGACACAACGAGAGGACACGACAAGTCACGACAGAAAACAAGACAAATGACAACACCGCACACAACACAGCAGCATCCAGTGGTACAAGAGGGTGACGTGTATTCATCTCTACTTCTAGCAAAGCAAAAAAGAAAAACACTTAGTCCTTGTACTCGACGCCAACGACCTTGCCCAACATCTTGAGACGGTTCGAGTCCATCACGGCGATACGGGCCAGACCCTGGCAGCGCTCGAAGGTGTCGAGGTACAGTGGAGCGGTTGGCTCGAACACAACTTCGGCCTGCTCGAACTGCGACAGCTCTTCTGGGTTCTCCACCTTCTCGTTACCGGTCTTCTTCGACTGCTTCCACTTGATGTCCGTCATGCGGCAAGCAACACGAGCCGTACGCGAGAAGATCACTGGGCAGTAGCCGCGCTTGAGCACACCTGGGTGCTCCTGCACGAACACCATAGCCGAGAACGACTTGACTGGCTTCAGGATGCCCTCCTTCTCGAGGTAGATGACGTCACCGACCTCAATCTTCTCGTCCTTCGAGATACCCTTGATCGACATGCCGACGTTCTCACCTGGGCCAGCGGCTGGCAGTTGCTTGTGGTGCTGTTCGATCTGGAACATCTTCTTGCCCTTGATGCCCGATGGCGTGAAGCCAACGATGTCACCTGGACGCACGGTGCCCTGCTCAACACGGCCGCAGATAATCTGACCAACACCCTTGATGTTGTAGATGTTCGAGATTGGCAGACGCAGAGGAGCGTTTGGGTCACGCTTTGGTGGCTTGATGAGCTTGTCAAGAGCATCCAAGATGGTCCAGCCCTCAATCACGGTGTCCTTGTTGAGGTTGGCCTTCCAGCCCTTGTACCATGGAGCCTTGTCCGACTTGGTCACCAAGTTGTCGCCGTTGAAGCCCGAGTATGGGATCACTGGCACCTTCTTTGGCTTGAAGCCAATCTGCGTGACCATCTTGATGAATTCGTCCTTGATTTCGTTGTAACGGGCCTCCGACCAGTCGCACGAGTCCATCTTGTTCACGCCGACAATGATCTGCTCAATGCCGAGCAAGAAGAGGAGACGAGCGTGCTGACGGGTCTGGCCTTCATCAACGCCCATCTTTGGGTCAGCCTTGGCAATGGCGGCTTCGAAGCCACCCTTCTCGGCTGGCACCAAGATCAAACCGGCATCGGCGCAGCCCGAGCCCGTAATCATGTTCTTGATGTAGTCCTTATGGCCTGGGGCATCCACGATCGTGTAGTGGTAGTTCTCAGTGAAGAACTCCTTGGTGTTGCACTGGATCGTCACACCACGTTCACGTTCTTCCTTGCACGTGTCCATGTAGTACGCGAAGGCGAACGACGACTTGCCCTTGGCATCGGCTTCAGCCTGGAGCTTGGCCATTTCACGCTCGCCAATGCCGCCCAACTTGAAGATCAAGTGGCCGGTCGTCGTCGACTTGCCGGCATCGACGTGACCGCACACCACAAGCGACAAATGTTCCTTTCCCTTATCAGCCATTGTGATCGATGTGTCCCAAAAAGCAGAGTGAGCCCTTAGCTGCTGCCGCTCCCGCCACCGCTGCCGCTGCTACCGCGATCCGCCGCGA
>NSDO01000688.1:0-26339 GCA_002286825.1 Lagenidium giganteum | reverse complement strand
TTAAGAGGTATTAGCTTCCTGGGTCACGAAAATACCAACGCATCAGTTATCAAGTGCTCAATTGCACCATCAAACGTTTGCTGGTCGCAGTGTAGGGACTCGGGTAGGAGGCCTTCTTTCCGCAACGACGCCTTCCCTATGTGTGGCATCGCATAGCTATTGTCACCACGACAGCGGAGAATCTCAAGCATCACCGCTTGTAGCGTCAGAAGGACGTTGTCGACAGTGGTCACGCTCATCTCGTCGTAGGCGTTCTGGACTGCATCCAGCAGCATCTTCGTGTTTCCGACTGGAAGGGTCTGCTGGGTGCTCTGAAGCGAGGCAAAAAAGCCAAGGTCCACTGGTGAGCGGGCAGGCTGGCAGCGAAAGCGAATGTCCCAGCCGTCCGCTTTTCCGGCCGTCACTACGTCTGGATCGTCAATGGGAATATGGACACGACAGTTGTCTTGCTGGACCCAAATCGTCTGGTGACGCGTTTGGCGAGGCCACTCCTTTTTGATCGCGGGGAAGACGTGCTGCAGGATGAAGCACTTGTAAATCTCTCGTGTCACGGACTCCATGTTCTTCAATAACAGCGTTCCTGCGGGTCTGTTCTTGCTTTTCTTCTTGGCCACGTAGTCTTCCACAAATGGCGACACTCCTAGCTTCCCACTCCAACGTGCTTTGCGATGATAATCATATCTGTTCAAGCATATTAACGTTAATCACAGCAATTCGCACAACAAATTAAAAAAGCAGGGTATAACTTTTCGCAGGATACCTTGGCCGTGCAATCGCGACAAGGAACATGGACTTCTCGATGAAGCGCGCGCTGTGTCGTTGGCGCTTGTGTCGTTGTTCATCTGGTAGAAGGTAATACGTGCGCTTGGCGCGGTCATGATAGAACCACTTTTCGTCCAGATGAACAACATTCACCATCGCGTCCAGCTCTCTTGTCGTTTCGTCAATAAACGACAACGCAAATCGCATTCGGTGGAGCTTCTGGTACGCGTCCAGCACTGGTTTCACGACGCTGGCATGGCGAACGATGGCTCCGTCAGCCAGCAACCGCTGCACGACACCGACAGACACCCCCAGTTCCCTGGCGACTCTACTTACTTTGGTTCGTCGATGCTGCGGAACGCGTGCAAAACGCTCAAGGAGATCAGCCCTGCAGTAGCCTTTGCGACCCGAATGACCGCGTATACGACTCGCGACGTTGCCACCTATCGCTCCATCATTTACGCTCTCCTTGTGACGCTTCCAGATGCTCGCAACGGTCTCTCGATGGCAGCCAAACAGTCCAGCCACCGCTATGACAGCCCCATGCTGTAACTATCCTTCGAAGCAGCGTTCGAGCAGCGGGTTTCGCACACCGCACCTCTGATCGTCTGTGAGGTTCGGCATCGCAATGCCCGCGCTGCCTGCGCACTATTGTGGGCGTGGCGGATTTGTACAGAATGAGTGGCGCCAGACGTGCCAGCTCTCGGCCTTGCTGCTCGGCTGTCCCGGGCCATCCAGACGTGAATCGAGCATTGGTGGTTACGTCACGCACAGCGCTATAATTAACCAATCAAAGAGGCCTGAAATTCGCGTTTTTGGCCAATCGCCAGCGGCCTGAAACCACCTGTCGAGATCATTTCGATATGGAGGTAGTAAGTACATGTGTCACTGATTTGGTTGAAACCATATTTTGGGTTGAGATACATAATCTGTGTGCGGAACACTACTTCGGACTCGAGCAATGAGAACAACCTTTTACAGGCTCCCACAACGCCTAAGAAATTCTCCTCGCCTCATTTTAGACTAGGTGCGTTTTGGATACGCACACTTGTGTGCTTGGAATCTTCAGACGCGTTCTTCTCTCGGCGCGCGCACTCCCAGGTTCGGAGTGTTGTTAGCATTCCGCTAGATCAATTGTTAAAACGACTTCCAATTTGCAGGCTGTTATCCGATTTGTGTAGTGTAATGATAAATTTTTCTGCGTCCAGTACCCCAGTTTAGGGTGATATAATCGATTGGCCCAAGTGAAGAGCACTCAAGTTCCGGGAAGACTACGTTTTCTCTATCCATGACGGAGGCACGAAGAGGATCCTAAAACTTGTCATCTGTTGTGGTGTAGTCATTCTCGGGTGAGATCGATTAGTACTGCTTGCGAGTCGCTTTTGCAAGCAACAACACGCGAGCGGCACGGTGGTCACTTGTGCTCTCAACTTTGTAATACCGACGCTTGGGCTTATCGCAACAGCATGCACTAACAGATCGTGTGCTCTCTTGGTGCCTGTGACGTTTGCTTCAGCGCATTCGCTGTTGATCGCTGGTACCATCGTCAAGCAATTGTATCCTGTCGGCTCATGTCCCGAATTGGTGGTTCCGAATTGGCAACGACGCTGAGACTTCGTATAGACAGCGATTCGTCAACGCGTATGTCATGATCGTTGACTGACTCCCCACATTAGATGGCCACTCCAGCCTCTGCGGATGCCAGCAGGATCTGAAGGGGCGCAGTGTTGGGGTTGCTCGTGGTGAGCTGCACAGGTTCGTTGTGAGCCCTCGTTGGCACAAAGTGGGTGCGCCCGAGGTACTCCTGTTTTGTACACAGTTCGGTCAGTCATCAATGACTCTGACTGTGACCGACTGACCTCGGGCTTCTTTCTCACAGAACAGACATTTCCGCACAGCGACACACAACGGGAGCACTGAACAGTGCGGGGATTGGGTGAACGCGTGGAGACATACAGAACACGTCCACTATGGCTGCGCGGCCAAGCATGGAACGTCGACCTGACAGTCCCGCACAACGCAACCAGCAGCGACGGCAGACAACGACGACGAAGGCGAAAGCGACAGCAACAGCAGCTGCACGCTATGACAGACAGTTACGACGGCGCTGCCAACGGCATTATCTGGCGGGTCTTCGTCGCTCTTTTCGGGTTGATCGCGCTGAGCCTGACGTTGCTCTGGGCGTGCAAGAAATGTGGGCTCCAGAGCGGCGACCAGCTCGAGGACCTGCGTGCGCCCTTGGTCGGCAAGTACGTGTCTGGTGCAACTGATGGCCCATGAGCAGACGTCAGGTCTGTACGTGGATGGCTCTGACCGTGTGCGTGTTACGACAGCTCGGCTGGGACTGGTCATCGACTTGACAAAGCGACGAGGTACGCGGGCGCGACTGCTTCATGGCCCAAGGACATTTTTGTGACTGACGATGCGCCTTCGTGCTTGGTTTGGACGCTTGCAGGGCAGCAGAACGAGGCTTCATTCGCTGTCGTTGCTGTCGTTTCGAGAATTTCAAGGGCTCGACGTCGTGTGCGTTATGCGGCGACGACCTGCCCATCGCCAACGACGAGAAGGCGCAGTTTCAAAGCAAGAATCAGTCCGCAGGGTTGTCAGCTCGCCAAGTGCGGGTCAGGTGCGTTCACTGGTTTATTGCTTCCATTTATGTGTGCGATCCACATCCTGACCGTGGTTCTCCCATTGTCAACAGGAAGAGGAAGGAGTGGCAGCGCAAACTCGACCTCGAAGGCCACGCCTTTTGGTTCCGCCGCTCAATGGACCGATCGCGATCGATGCAAGCGAGCGCCAGTACGGAGTTGGACGGTGCTGGTGGGCTTGTCCTCGTGTTCACAGATGTCGATGGGGACTGGATCGATGAGGCCGACAACTTGCCGGTCCCTCCGAAGTCAACCAACTTAGCAGACGACAGTGATGACACCAACGAAGCAAATGGCATCACTGCAGCTGCGTCGTCGTCACCGTCATCGTCGAACAGCGAGGTCGCTGACTACGTGCGCTTGGAAGGCCGAAAGTACACGCTGATCTCTGCTGCGGACGCTGATCCAGTGGTGCTGCCCGTGGGAAAACGCAAGGACTGGACCGTCGAGCGACTGCGCGAAGCACTGGATATGGCGTCCATGGACTTCCCGACGCGCTTCGCGCACTTTGTTGTGTGCTCGTCGTCGCTGCTGACGCCGCCCCAGATGCGATACATGAAGCTGCACGTGCGGCGCGACTACGTGGGCGAGCAGTCGCTGCAGCACTTGGCTTGCATGGAGCACCGTCACCTTCGCTCTGCCATGCGCATCAACTTCGTGGAAGAAAGCGGCATTGACGCTGGTGGCATCCAGCGTGAGTGGTTCATGCTCATGAGCGACACACTCGTTGATCCACTGCTCGAGCTGTTCGTGTGCACGAACAAGCGCGATCAGACGTATTACGTCGCCCCGATGCCTGTGAATGCCCCTGCCGAGAGCAAGTTAACACAGCTGAGTCGCTTACACGGCACTGGACGACTCATTGGTCGCTGTCTGCTTGAAGGCGGCGCAATGGGCTTCCATCTGTGCATGCCACTGCTCAAGGTCTTGCTCGGTGTACCAGTGACGTTCCAAGACCTCGAACAGTTCGATCCAGAGCTGTACAAGAACCTGTGCTGGGTCCTCGACTACACTGGTAGTGTTGAGGACCTGTGTCTGACATTCAGTGTGTCGATGCGCAGCGGAGTTGATGGAGAGATAGTGGACGTGCCGTTGGTCCCGAACGGACTTGAGTTGGCTGTCACGGAAGCCAACAAGCGCCAATACGTGCAGCGAATGTTTGAGCATCGTATGTTCGACAGTGTCAGTGACCAGATCCATGCGCTTGCGCGTGGGCTCTACGAGGTCGTGCCGGTCGAGTTGTTGATGTTGTTCGACTACCAGGAGGTTGATTACCTGCTGTGTGGCTCCGACGAGATCGACGTTGACGACTGGCAGCGCCACACTGTCGTAACGTCAGAGCTTACGAGCAGTCGAGTTGTGCGCTGGTTCTGGGAGATCGTCCGTGAGATGCCCACTAGCCAACGCCGACGTCTGCTGCACTTTGCGACGGGGTGCTCACGCGTACCGCCCATTGGCTTCCAGGGTCTCACCAGCCACGATGGTCGGTCATGTTTGTTCACGCTTAAGGGTGTGCCGTATGACGAGAAGATGCCGTGCATCCGCAGTCACGCGTGCTTCAACCGCCTGGACCTGCCCAAGTACAGAGCGCGTATCGAAGTCAAGCAGATGTTGAACGCCGCGCTGTGTACTGAGCTTTACGGCTTCACGACAGACTGAGGGACGCGTGAAAGTGCATCTCCGACCTCGATCTTGTCCATTATTTACGCTGTAGTTGTGTGGGCCTGGTTACAAAATGTCAAGCATGTGTTGTCAACCAAGTGGAGTTTGTGTTTGTCGTCTATAGCGGTTTATATTCCCCAGCAAGCGCGTATGCGGATGCATGCAGACAGCGTTGATCGTACTACGTTAGTTTGCAGGGCCGACAATGACGACAGCGCAGATATGGTAAGGTGAATGGTTCATAGGTGTCTGAGTGAAGAAGACATTAATTTGATTCAATAGCCTTGGTGGGCGTTGCCATCAATCGCTGCTTGTATGCACTGAGGAAGGCCCTGAGATCAGCGGTCACGAGGTCGTTCGCGTCGAGTGCCGATGGCAAGAACTCGACATGGCGCAGAGACAGCGAATCGTTCTCGAAGAAACAGCGCACACCATGATGATCCAGGACTCGCAGTTCCAAGAAATCGCTCGTCACCTGCACAATCTCGACGCTCGACACCGCCTGGAGCACCTGCCGCATGTCGTCGTACCATTTTTGCATGTGTCCCAGCGCCAAGAGCTCTTCCTCGCGCTGTTTGGCTTCCAGATCTCCGCTTCGCAGTGTGTTCTGCCGTCATGGAACGAGATCGTGCATCAGCGCTTGCTCAACGTCATCGCTGGAATTAACCAACCGTCGCAACATTGCCTACCTCCTGCGTGACTTCCGCGACCATTTCGGCCATTTGTTTGGTGCTTGTCGTGAGGTCCATCTTGGTGTCCTGGTAGTGGTGACGACCACGATGAGCTCGATGACACTTCGTATTATCTGAAAATGCTTTGTCGTACCTCCAGTTTCTTTCGTGACTCGTGCAACGCCTGGAT
Source organism: Lagenidium giganteum (assembly GCA_002286825.1). Taxonomy (NCBI): domain Eukaryota; phylum Oomycota; class Peronosporomycetes; order Pythiales; family Pythiaceae; genus Lagenidium; species Lagenidium giganteum. The sequence goes on along the minus strand of NSDO01000688.1, from coordinate 20,406 downwards.
GCTCGCAGTTTGTTGCTCCAGCACGCGATGGCAGTCTTCTTCGTCGTTCATTGTTAGCACGTGGCCCTGGCTGGCGATCTGCAGCGCTGCTTTGCGCTGAGCATTCCGCTTCTGCAGCTCCTTCCATTCCGCCGTGAGGCGCGCCATGTCTTCGCTGTGGGCTGCACCAGCGCGTTCCACTTCCAGCAACTTCTCCTTATCTATACGAACGCCAACACCAAATCACACGACACGCGTGCTGGGTTAGCCCTCAAGCCGTCTTACAATGCGATCTCGTCTTGTCAGATGCGAAGGCTCGTACCAGCTCGGACAGCACGGGCGAGCTGTGAGATGCGATGCGTCAGCTCCATGCGTTCTTTCACGGCCGCATCCAACAGCGCTTTGCGCTGCATGTACAGCACTTTGGAGTCTGCTTTCGCCTGCATCATGTCCTTCAGATCGTCTTCGTCGGCCACGTGCGCCAGTTTGTCCAGCAGGTTCTGTTTCGCTTGCTTGCTCATGTATTCATTTTCCAATCGATGCAGCGCTTGCTACGCATTCCACGACAGCGATATAAACGTGAGCACAAGCGCTATGCGATGTCTCCCATTCTCCACCGCATCGTCCACATTCACACGCGACGTACCAGCGCAGCGGCAAACTCGTGCTCGTTGGTCGTCTTGCCGGCGACATTGCGCTCGATAGACGTCGCGTACAGATTCTCAACGAGCGTTGCTGCGTCTCTACAACATCCTATTTGTCAGCCAACCACAGCCATCATTGCAATTCAATCCCATCACGGAGGTCGACCCACATACACGGAACTCGCCATGATGGCGCTGGCGTGGCCAACGCGCGAATTGGTCAAATTCAAAATCAAGACAGCATGGCCGAAAATGGGACATGCGACAATAATGGTACCTGAATGTGGTAAATTGGATTGAGTCCAATTTGTTGCAGTCGCAAGATTCCTTGCGGCCGAAATAAAGTGCAGGACAAAATGATTCAAATAACGCACCAATGGCTAGCACTACAGTACTATAACTACTGCAATGCTACTGCGGTTGGTAGTGTGCACTTGATTTTTTGTGTATAGATTGGAACACCACATGCTGGTTGCCGCACAATGCAACGGGCACCGTAATCTCAGTCCTTTTCACTGGAAATCGAAATGGGAGCTAATTTCTGGGCGAGTCCTGAGAGGATTGAGAACTGATAAAATGAGATCATCGCAGGCGGAATTACACGTGGTGGAAGCGTGGGGGATGGTGGTGCAGAATCATGATCGTGGCCATCGCGACTTTGAGAAGATAAGACAGAGCAACACACTGACGTGAGGTCATAACGTGTTGCTGAGGGCAACAGTCACTCAAATGTTTGCGGATGAGCTCATCGCGAGCTTCCTTTGTGGGAGTTGATCTCTCAACAAGACCGATGAAGAACGGCCGCGCCACTGTTGGTCACCTTTGCAGTCCGCTCTTACTCACGCGTGGAATCATCGTGTGACCTGATCACAAGTGCGCGTGGCTGATGCAGCGCATGCTAGGCGGCTGTATCGCCCCGTCTGCCGCACATCGAATTAGTACACAACGTCCAATACACGATACGCGATGTGTTTCGATGCCCCACGCGATCATGTCCGACGGTGCGAAGACTGAGAGGAACAGTACGCGACTTTTTATTGAATAGAGAATCCGGTGACGTCCAACGTCACCAGCAATCGCAGCGCCTGCTCCAGCTCCTGCTCGTTGCTGTACACGGGGATGTCCAAGCGATTAAAGCACGTGTACGCACGAACAAACGGGCAGTCCTTCTTTGGTAAGCAGTAGATCGTAAACGGACACAGTCGGCCATCGCTGCTGGCCAATGCCTTGAACCCCTGTACGGGCACACGACTCGAGCCCGTGGCGAAATGCAGGATCTTGAGCTGCTCGTCTCTTGTCAGCGAACGCAGAATGCGCCAGAACGAGCGCACGTAGCGCGACGTCCTGTGCTTGATGCCCTGAACGCGCGTGTGCACTTCCCAGTCATCCAAGTCGATGGAAGGCGACCCCGATAGCAACAATCGCAGCTCACGGTGGTCGAAGGGTGCGAGGAAGTGAGGGGGAATGACGTCGTAAATACCGCTCACCAGTGCGCCGACTTCATCGGCCATTGACGTCGCGAGCCTCCAGTGGAAGTACGCACGCACGTAGTCGCGTCGATTGTGCTCATCCACCGCCACGTCGCGGCCGTTCGGGATGAGGTCGACGACAGTGCCATCTTCCAGACAAGCAGCAAAGTCCAACCCGTAGAGCTCAAGTTCCGCTGGCGAAAGGTCCGAGCTCCACAGATCTCGCATCGAATGATGCAACGTCTGGTCTAGCGTCTCTAGGTCTGACATCGAGATGGGCGAGCCGAGAATGTGCTTGAAGATGGCGTCCGTGAGTGGCAACCCCACAAGCTGGCCTTCCAGCAGCGCTTTGCCCAAGAACCGACCAAATGCCCGGTAGTATAGCAAGAAGTCGGGTTTATTGTGGCGTGCCGATAGGTTGACGGTGTACTCGTTGTTCTCTGTCCGCACGAACAGCCCATTGCTTTCGTCCAGGAACTCGCGCAAGACGAGGTCGAACCATTCGCGCACGAGCCCTCCAGCGTCCACGCCTGGCTCGTTGATAAACTGTACACGCAAAGGTCGATGAAGCTGCTGCTGACACACACTGATGAGGCCTTCCATCGTAGACTGGAGCAAGCGTTCGCGTGGTGCGTGAAGCACGACGTCGTTCGAATTGGTCGGGTTGTTCCATCGCACTCGCAGAATCGCGGCTGTTTCTTGCATGAACCAGCGATGCTTCTCGGGGAAGCACAGCCTGCGGATGGTTTCCATTTGCAGCGGATGAGGCATCGCAGATTCCTCAGTCGGGTAATGGTCGACGCGGATGTTGGTGGTTGGATAGACCAGCGCGTCAGGAGCAGGCTCGAGGATCAAAGCTCCATGCGGTGCCTCACGAGACACCTCGATGCGTGTCACGAACGCAGTCGAGAGCAGCATGCCGCGGTAGTCGGAATCCTGGTCACTGGTGGCAATCCCTGCTGCTTCGTACGTGGTGTCCAAGTTCCACACGACGCTTCCATCGGAATTGCTCACCGTCTGCCATTCCTTGCGGCGGTGTCGAGTTAAGTGCGCTTGGTCGAGCGGTGTGTCACCGTCAACGAGGTGATCCGGACCTATGTCAATTGCAAACTCGAGTGTTGTAGGCGACCGCATGATGACCGAACGTCGACCCGACAGTGCGATGGGCGACACAGATGGGCTGCCAGCTGGACTGGATAGGTTGCTAGCGTCATGTCGAGGCGTGGTTTGCTGTGGCGAGAAGGACGCGAAGAAAGACGCGATGGAGCTCTTAGTGCTGGGCGACACCGTGAGCGCTGATGTGGACGTCGAAGTGAGCGTGGAGGAGAAGAGCGAGGCTGGACGAATGGCCTCGGCCTTGCTGCGTGGCGACGTTGGTAGCTGCCGCTCGTGCTTGGCATGGCCACACAGAGCGCACTGGGTCTTTTGCTCGTAGTTGGCAAAGTCGCAATGATCACATATCCAAAGCCTGTGGAACTCCTCGTCATTGAGCAGATCTTCGCGGTATGAGTGCGACGGAGAACGCATGAGATCGAAAGCGTTGCCTTGAGCTTCAACCACTGACCGCCATTTGCATTGTGCCCAGAGCGAGTACGCAATGGCGATGAGCGTGATCAACAGCACAATGACGAAGAAGATGAGCAGGCACGCGATTTGCAGACCAGCGGGCATGCCACCCGTGTCACTGCCCGCGGAGGAGCTAAGGTAGTCTCGAGTCGTCATCTCGTTTGCGTTTTGGCCTGCACTCGCCTGCAATGGAAGTGTGAGCAGCACGAGCAGCCACGATGGCAGTGCCATGGCTTGACCAGCACGCACGTGCTGCTTGTGCACGCGGGCGGAGATGTGCGACTCAGTGACAGTGCAGCAGTCACAGCCATGGATAGGATGCCGGGTAATCCAGGGATCCAAAAGCTCGAATCGGCCAACGCGGAGCTGAAGCAGGTTCTGCGCGTGTGCGGTCGCTTCAATGATAGGCGCATGGGACACGGGTGCTGCATCGCACGTCGGTAATAACCACGCGATCGGTCACAACGCACATAGCCGACATGCGATGCCTCACATTGCCATTTTTTAGTGTGGCTCGTGCTCAGGAGCATCGGCCAACGCGTGGGGTAGCCTCAATATTGACCATTGGTGTTGTTTGAAGGAGAGAACAGCAGCAACATGCGATCGGGCTCATAAGATACGATTGGGAAGGAGCATGGATATCAATCCACGCCATCATCCCACCGCCATCGCAGCGAAAGGAAGCACCAGTCAAGTGAATAAGCAAGAGAGTTTATGGCACAATCTGGTATAATGCGAGGGCTTTATGGCGAGCACGTCTGCTTGTGCGTCTTCCAGTGCGCCTTCTGGCACGCCGCGCTGCAGTAATATTGCTTCTTGCATCGCGAGCAGCGGAGCGAGCCACTCGCCGAACAGAGCGTTGCACCACACACGTGCGTGGCTGCGGCTTTCAGTGCTGGTCGAGCGGCGGCGGCAGTTCCGCTGCTAGCCTTGCTGGAGCTCGCGGCAGCCTGCTGCTGCGCCAGCTTGACCCACTCGGCGTCACCGTTCACCTCGGACAAGCGGAAGTCCATGCGTTCGAAGTCATCGTCTATGGACACACAATACGATACGCCCACACCAGTCAGTCCGCACCGCTCATGCTGCAATGGATGAAGTCGAGAAAGCTGCTCACCGTTGTCGAACACACGGCCGATGAATGCGTCTCCGCGCACTTCGATCATCTTGCCGCACGCCTGCGCGAGCGCCGACGCGCGTGGGTTGGTCGGCAGGCCCTTGGCTGTGCCCTTGTCGTCGACGTACATGTTGACACCGACGTGCTTGACGGCGCGTGTGTTGAGCACCAGCGGGAACGAGTCCACCAGACTGTCCATCTACCAGCCACCAGCACGGTTCAGGTTCAGCGCAGACCCCACACACACTCTCTCTCTCTCTAATAGCATATTGGACGCACCTGCAGCACCATGCTGAACATGTTCTCGTCCATGGTGGCTCCGGCTGGGAGCTGGCTCATGAGCTGTTTCTTGAACGTCTCCCGCTGCTCTTGCGCGCTGGCCGTGCCGGCCGACGACTGCTTGAAGTGCGCACGCAGTCGCTCGGTGAGGCAGCCCAGCTGCGCATCCTTGTCCGCTGGTAGTGGCAGCTCCCATTCCTCGATGGGCGCCTGCACATCCGCGGGCACGTAGACCACGAAGAAGCTCGACTCGGACGCGCGGTGAGTTGCAACCATTGCTGATGGCTTGACGATGACACTCACCCGATGACCATCAAGACGATGGTTGGGTGGTGTGGACCACATGAAACTGGGGACGGTGCCTGGGTTAAGGTGGCTGGGGTGTATGCTAGCCACGTTATTTTGGTGATTGGTGTGTCGTTTGGGTGACTGCGGTTGTTGGCGCTGCAATGCAATTGCTGTTGGGAGCCAACAATGACGATGCGCAAGGCGATCCGTGGCCAATTGCAGCTGATCATAGGCCCGATGTTCAGTGGCAAGAGCACAGAGCTCATTCGCCGAATGCGGCGCTTCCAGCACGCCAAGCTCGAGTGCCTGGTCGTGAAATACAAGCTCGACGATCGCTACTCGGAAGAGTGAGTGGTGTCTTTTTATCCACAACCACGATGCTGTCGTGTGCACTGGCGCGTGGGCATTGGTGTATTAGGACAACCATGATAACCATTCCTTGCAGGAAAATGTCAACGCACGACAAGCAGATGTTCAAAGCTGCGCCGGTGGCACGACTGGAAGAAATTCGCCAGCATATTGACCAGTATGATGTCATTGGCATTGACGAAGGCCAGTTTTTCCCAGATGTAAGTGGGTTGCACTTGACCTTGGCCACAAAGTCTGCAATGTCGCTGGCAATATGGGCTGACCAAGCAGTGATTGGCCTGTTTTATGCCTTGTTACATTGCATTTAGTTGCTGGAGTTTTGTGACTCAGTTGCCAACTCGGGCAAGACCGTGATAGTTGCTGCGCTGGATGGCACATTTGAGCGCAAGGTACGGGCCGATGCTTTTAAAATCTCGCATTCAGCTGTGCTGTTTACGCTAATGTATGTTTTTAAATTGTCTGTCCAGCCTTTTGGATCGGTTTGCAGCCTCATTCCGTCAGCCGAGCAGGTCATCAAGCTGAACGCCGTCTGCACTGAATGCGGCCGCGATGCAGGTTCGTTCTGCAGTCACACCATGACTTGCATCATCTTTCTCATTCTCTTGCGCGACTTGTTTGTATAACAAACAGCCTTCACGCGCCGCATTGTGGCTGACAAGTCTATCGAGGTTCGTGCTGCTACGCTTCACACACACATTCAATGCCCAGCATTAATAATGACGTCACTGTGTGCATCTATTCAATGCAGCTCATTGGTGGCAGTGACATGTACGAGCCACGGTGCCGCGACTGCTTTTACCTGGAGAAATAAACTGGCATGGGCTGCAATATCACCACCTGTTCTTTTAGAGAAACATGTGCACCGATGTTCTTGTAGAGAGTGGAACCGTGCGGTTGGCATGGATTGTCGTGGCGATCAATTGCATCATTGGCACATCAGAGCGGACGACCATGTCGAAGCTGGCGTCGGCCGCAGCTCAGCAGCTCAAGGGCGTCATCGTCGAATACGATGCACTGTGCAGCACGTTGCTGGGCAAGGGTGCTGCTGCCCACGCGGAGGCGCAACGCCGCAAGCAACGGGAGGCTGCTGAGGCCGCGAAAAAGTTGGCGGAACTATCGCCGGCGACGGCCATGTTCGGCCGCGTCAAGGACATGTTTGTGACCGATGTGCGTTCGCTGCTGAAGGACTTGCAGCAAGACTCGACTGGCAAGCCATGGGTGGTCAAGGATCGCCTGCAGAGCACGCTGAACGGTTTGCCAGCACACAGTGAGTCGGCAGTTGGCCTGGGTGATCCAGCAAGCGCATGGCACATCACTCACTCTCTGTCTGCTCTGGATAGTGCTGGATAAAGTCACCAGTGATGGCACCAAGAAGACCGACGAAGAGCAATACCTGGAGCAGCAGCTGTCGTCTGCGTCGGCCGCGGAGAGCGCGCTGTTGAAGGAGGCCAAACCAACGGTGGACAAGGCCGCCGAGCGGTTGCGTCTGCTGCAGCAGGAGAAGAAAGGAGCAGGAGGCAATGCCATCCGTGGCAAGTACTTGGACAAACTGAACAAGCTCAAGGCGAAGGCTAAGGCTGGGAACTCGGGCAACGTGGTGGCGGCCACGGATACAGGCGTGGCAAAGGGCCTGTCGACCTGGGTTGTCAATCGCGGTGCCAACGAGCTGTTGGTGAGATTTCTTGGTGTTGCATGGTATTCGCGTGATACCGTGAGTAATGTCATTGGGTTGATGCAACACAGTCGTACGCGGGTCTACGAGGGTTGGCAAAGGCAGTCATCCCCAACCGCTCTCCATTGCAGGATGTAAGACACGATGACTGCGTTTGCGACTTCTACGCATACGTCGAGACCCAAGGATGCTGATTATTGTTGGGTGTTTCTAGGAAGAGTTTGAGTTGTTCATGAAAGAGGTGCGTCATGATCCCACGATTGTGGTTGCCAAAGTCTGCTCAATCAGGCTGACGTATATTTGGTGTGTTAACCAGATGGAGATGCAATTCGACCAATTCATGCCCCAGGCTGACGTCACTCGCTTCCCAGACCCAGAGCCTATTCATCTGCTGTGTGAGAAGCTTGGTTTCGCGCCTCTCGAAGTCTTGGTGTGTAGCGAGTGAGCTGGCATCCACACTAGTATCGTATCGCTGACCGTTGCTGCCGCAGGTTGTCGCGCGCAACCCGCAAACCATCCGTGCTGCCAAGTACGTGCATCTTGAGTTTCTTTCGCTAACCAGAGGAGGGTGAACTTACGCGTTGGTTGGTGCCATGTTTCACAGGGAAGCAGGGGCGCATTGCTGTCAATTCATGTTGTCCGAAGATGAGATGCCGAACCACACGGCTCAGTACCAGATTAGCCATTTGGCTGACTTCCAGTACATTGTCGAGGATTTCAATGGCATTTCCTATCGCGGACGCTCGATCTAAGTAACTTAACTCTCCTCCATAATCTATTGAGATTTCCGCTTCCGCGGCGAGTGACCAACACACTAGTGCGGTTCCTATCTCGTTGAATAGCACCACTGCGACGTCACACACTCGAACTGTTTACAGAGAGATCAATCCGTAGTGAATCCATACACTTCGGTATCGAGCACCGCGTAGAGCGCATGCTTTAGCTGCTGCTTGGTAGCATAATGCGGCAAGTCGATGCGGTTGAAGCATGTGTGGCTGTGGATGTACTCGGACACGTTGAAAGACACGCCCTTGAGCCGGAACGGACACAATCGACCATCGTAGCTCGTCATTCCCTGAAACCCTGATAGAGGAGCACGTGACGAGCCCGTAGAGAATAACAGTAGCCGACGTCGATACTCATGCGGCATTTCACGCACCACTTCCCAGAACCACTGTGCCAACTTGGTCTCCGTCAGATCAGGTGACGCCACGCAGCTCTTTTCCCAATCATCCACATCAATCTCGTCCCAACCGCAGAGAAGGAAATCGAACTCTTCGTGGTCAAAGAGTGTGAGGAGCTCGACTGGTATGACGTCGTAGAGCCCACCGAGGAACGCATGGAGCTGGCATGCCACACTCTCAAATAGCGCGTATTCAAACCGGCGCTTGACGTACTCGGCCTTGTTGTTATCTGTCACTTCCGTCGACTCGCCACCGGGTACAAGCGCCACGACAGTCGGCTTCGCATCCTCTCCAACGCACTCGGTGATTGTGAAGTCCAAGCCCAGGTCGCTCACTCCATCGTTATCGAGAATCCATTTGAGGTTGCGGTGCAAGTCGGGATCGAAGTATTGCAGGTCGTCGAACGTTACGGGCACACCGAGCATCATCTTGAGTAGCGGAACGCAGAAGTGAAAGTCCAGTGGGGTGCCTTCCAACAATGCTCGTCCAACCAGGCGTCCAATCGCGTGGTAGTAGATCAAATGATCGGCGCCATGTTCTTCAGCCGAGTGACGATTGAGGAAGAACGTATGGTCAGTGACATCCACACATGTGAACAGCGCAGTGGTGGGACTGACGATGCACTCGTTTAGAAGCATGAACCACTCGCGCTGCAGGCCACCAGCGTCCACACCACTTTCTTCCTTAAAGTCGATTCGGAACGTCGCGTGCGTAGCTGTCGCGGCAAGGTCGCATAGCTGCCCGACGGTGTCTTCAAGAAGGTATGCCCGTTCGACCGATAATTTGACGCACTGCACATCGGCAGGCACCAGCAAGTCGGCACAGGACATGACAAAGTGCGCATAGCGGGAAGGGAAGTCGATCTTGGCGAGTGCGAGGCCATCTTGCAAGTTGGAGATTTGCTGGCCCAGGGGCATGATGCTGGCGTCAACGACGAGGCCATCGCGTAAATACAGTGAACAGCATGCTTCAGTATCTCCCGCTGGGCCCACGTCGATCACGAACGACTGCAAGTCGCCGCACACGTCGGACACATCGCTATTGTGTGTGCACTGCGAAGAAAGCCTGGGCTTGAACGACGACATGGCCAGCAAGGACGGATCGCGAATCGATTGCGATGATCGTGGCTCTTCCACAAAGTGCAAGACATAGGCCGAAAAAGGATGGTTTTCGGTGTGGTTGTCGCTGCCTTCGCCGGACACGTTCTGGCGCAGCCATCGTGGTTCGCCAACGCCATCCGTGCCACGTGTCCATTCTCGTCGACGTCTGTGAAGAGCGCATCAACGGCGATCAGTGATTATAGCATCGACAGCACTCATCGAACGCCCATACGCACTTTGCACGCAGTAGTCTTCGATGCTGCAAGACATTACTGCCATTCATCGCCACTGTCGTCTTCGATGCGAGCGACGTTCCACAGAGCACACAAAAAGCGAGTCGCGTGAAGTTCTCAAACGCACACACGGGGCACACATGAAAGCCCAGCGTCGCTTCCCTGCCCACCCACAACGCCCAGCATGGCCCCCTGCACCGTCAGATGAGCACGCCACACTTGAGTGGGATATCTATCAACATACCGAAGGGCATTGTCGAGGCGGTGCGCGACATATTCAGACCTGCACCACGACAAAAGCAACACCGTCAGTCACAAACACACGCACATACACACGTACCACAATGCAGTCGTCCATACTCGACCAGGGGCAGCCGCAGTTCGTGCAACTCGACGTCTCGGAATCGCGCGGAGCTCAAATGGCGCAGCAGGCAGATCACCAGCGGCAGCAGCAGGATGAGCGCAATGGCGCCGAACAGCACCCATGCCGCGGCCGCCACCACGACCAGCAGCATATACGTGCACGTTGTGACCTCGAGCGCGCCTCTCATCGCCAGCGAGTCGATCTCCAAGTGCGCCGCGTGGCTTCAGGTCGCTCGCTCACTCGCCGACTCTTGCCGGACGATGCCACTCGGCTTCCTTGATTCGAACGTGCGTGCGCCACAGCGCGTGATGGCCAGCACGCTGCAGTCCAGACGCCTCAGGGGCCGAGGCGTCTTTGTGGGCACGGCGCCGCTGGATTCCCCTTTCGCTTGTGGCATCCTTCCTTCCATTCGCACGACGCAGCCGTTAACTGCAGCAACTTCAATGTCAAATCAACCACAGAGCCAAGTCGGCAACTGCTACACGTCACAGAGCCGTTGAGAACACGGACGGCGTGACGCTACTGGCGCAGTGAACATTATATCATCGACGTGGATATAGAGCAGCTCAGCCAGTTCTCCAGGTGGCTTTCGAGGACGTGTCGTCAGGTCAACAAAGATGGCTGGTTCCGCTTACGTGTTTGCCGTGCATGGCGAGGACCACGCACTCACTGACCACGGACGGGGTCCGATTGACATCCTCAGTACGTAGCGGATCGCGCCGACTGTGTGCACTTCCCTACGCAGTGCGCAATCGCAAGTGGTACGCGTCCGGTCGCACTGGAGGATCTTCGCACTATTATAGCACCGTTCGCGAAGCACGCGACGTAGGACATTGCAGGGGGGGGGGGCTGCCTGCGATGCAGTCACTGCTTCACATGAGTTCCCAGCATGCCCCAGACACACACTTACCGAGGTAAGGTCCACCTGCAATGCGTGACTTGGTTGCTGTCACAATGCCATCATCACACCGCAATTAACTCCTCGTGGTCTGTTAATACAATAAGGTGACTTTTGTCCAAGTTCCAGGAAACGCCGCACCCAACTCAGCGCGATGGCGTCACCACGTGGATGGATGCGCAATGGCTGCCGCACGCCATGCCGCACGCCTCGCCATATTGGCATGTGCCTGCATCAGAACAGATTTTCAGCTTCTCACTTGTATACAACTGCTTCAAAATGCCATTCGGATGCCTGCCCTGGCAGCCCCGACGGGGTGCTGCTTCGGCGCCTACGTGTCCTCGTCCATGCGCGGATGGGGGGATGCGCATTCATTCCGCCGCCGGCGTTTAGGTCATCACCAACCCCGTGGCACGGCACCCCCTCCTGGTCGCGTGCGTGCGCTGTGCTCGTGGCGTCACATTCCATTATCGGCGCTGGTGCTGGTGCTGCTGTTGTTGCTTGTTATTGTCGACTGACTGCGGAAGCGGCGGAGTGAGGGCGTGGCCATGACAGAGCATCGGGCTGGACGCACCGCGCTGATTCACGTGTGCTGGTGCCTACCGCTGGTGACGGCGCTGTTCTTCCTCGTGCGCAAGTGGGCGTCCAAGTCGCGCCACAAGCGCGAGACCTCGATGGACGAGCCCCTGCTCACGCCCCGCATCACCGACCATCGCATGGAGGCTGCCCAGAGGTGAGTGTGTCTGTCTGTTGCTGTGGGGTTGCCTCGCTTTTTTCGATTGATGGTCTGATGGGTTGTGTGTTACGTGTGTATGTGTGGGCGCGGATCGACAGCGAAGCTACGCGAGGATGGAAGGTGTGTTCCAGCTGTGGCTTTGAGAACTTTGTGGCGAGTCATCAGTGCGCCATCTGCAGCCACGCCTTGGCCAAACGCCCCGCTAGCTCAACACGGACGCCGGCGGCAGACGCTGCATCGCAACCACAGCAGCCACCACCACCACTTCCACCACCGCAGCGCCGCAAGCGACCGTGGACGCGTCGCGTGGACGTGAATGGCCAGCTGTTCTGGTTTCGTGAAGCCGCGAGTGACGATGGCTCACCCAGCCTCGAGATAGTAGGATCGACGCCCGTGCGTGTGGCCAACGGCCTGCACGATCGCCTGCAACAGCAGTGTCCTTCGCGCCAACAACTGCAGGAGCTAGTTGCGCACAGCGATGAGCCGTTCCCGACCAAGTACGCATCGCTCGTGACCCGCGCCACAGCGCTCATGGAGACGTCGGAGGATCGCTACCTGCAGCTGACTATCTACCGCGGCTACGTGTTCGAGCAGTCGATGGGCCACATCTCGTGCCTGACGGAGCCATTGCTCCACGCCGCCATGCGTATCAAGTTTGCCGACGAGAACGGCGTGGACGCCGGCGGCTTGCAGCGCGAGTGGTTCATGATGCTCAATGACGGTGCTGTGCATCCCCTCACGGGGCTCTTTGTGTGCACCAACGTGCGCGACCAGGCATACTCGATCAATCCAGCATCCAGCACAGCCTGTGGCAGCGACCACCTTGAGTACTTCCAGGCCGTGGGGCGCTTCATGGGCCGAGCGCTGTTGGAAGGCCAGTCACTGAGGTTCCACCTCGCCGCACCAGTGCTTAAAGTGCTGCTGGACAAGCCGCTCACTGTCGATGACCTCGCGGCGGCCGATCCAGCGCTGTACCAGCACTTGGTGTGGCTGCTCGAACAGGATGAGGACGTTCTGGCACAGCTCGACCTGGACTTCACGCGGTGCGACCAGGTTGGTGACCAAATGGTGACCACCGAGCTGGTGCCTAATGGCGCACAAGTGACCGTGACCATGGCTAACCGCGCTGAGTACGTGCAGCGGCAGTGTGCACACGTGCTATTCACGCGCGTACAGCCCCAGCTCGAGGCGCTGTGTCACGGTGTTTACGACATTGTACCAGCGGACCTGCTGTGCCTGTTTGACGAAGTCGAACTCGACTACCTGCTCTGTGGCACCGACACGATCGACGTGGACGACTGGCAGCGCCACGCAGAGAGCGCGCCGAACCTGAGTGGCACCAGCACGTTGCGGTGGTTCTGGGAGATTGTGAGGGAGATGCCCATAGTGTATCGCCGCAAGCTGCTGCAATTCTCAACTGGAACATCTCGCGTACCGCTCGTGGGATTCCGGGGTCTGACCAGCCACGACGGTCGTATCTGTCCGTTCAAGATCAACGGCGTGTCTTACACATCGACGCGGTATTTCCGCAGTCGCGCATGCTTCAATCGTCTCGACGTTCCCTTGCACATGAGCAAGCAAGAGATGAAGACCATGCTGTACGCCATCCTCGACACTGAAACCTACGGCTTCACGACCAAGTAACTGAGTGACTCGTCTACGTCGGGTGCTGTTGAAGCAAAAATTTGTTAATTTAGAACCCTTTCCAGCCGTTGGCTGTCGCAACGGCATAGCGACTGTGCCAGTCCTTGCAGCCGTATTCGTCCACGCACGGGTTACCATAGATGCACGAACACGTCTCAAAGCCTCGACCGTCGTCCTTTTCAAGCTTGTTTTGCTTGATCGCGGGTTCCCATTTCGCTTTCGTGGCCTCCTGGTCCCGACGTAGCTGGTCGGCTTCTTGCTCTACGACGACGTAATACGTTTGGTCTTTCTCGAGATCCTGGAACGTGCCGCGTGGATTTTCTGGCATCAGACTGTCGAACACGCCGTCGTTTTCATGCTTAAGGCGTTCCGGCCCGGGGTGTTTGGACAGATGCACCAAACAGTTGGGCATAACAAATGACAGGCAGTAGACGTCGTCTACGGCTGCTTGAGTGGTCGATCCGTCAACGATTGGGAACAGCTCGTCGTATTGCTCGTAGATGAGTTTGACCATGCCGTTGCCACGCTCTTTGCGGAGCCGCTCGGCTTCTTCAGCTTCTGCCAGGGCTTTGGCTTTGGCGGCAGCCTCCGCCAACTCGGCTGCTGCCTGAGCAGCACGTGCTTGCTCTTCCTCGGCCGCTACCGTCGCTGTTGGGATTACGTCCACGTTCGGACCAGGCGCTGGCGTGGCTGTGGTAGTGTCCTCCATGGCAGGCAAACTCACTAGTGGCCGACTAGCATCGCTCTTGCTTGCTGGTCGGGTCGGTTTCTTGTTGGGCGAAGTGGGCGATGCACTCGGCACACTCTTAGGCTCCTTAGCGACTGGCTTAACTGGCGAGCTAGCCTTCGCTGATACCGCCGAATCCTTCGGCGCCACCTAGGAACATGCCTTGCATTTTGTCAGTGATCTTTGGCGTCCGGATGAGCACAGCTAGTCTGAAGACGCCACCTTTTTCGGCGAGGGTGACGACGCAACGGGGGGCAACTTGACGGCTTCTTTCCCTGGTTTCTCCTGACAACGTCGCATGTATCCGTCACCGCAATGCGCCATACACAAAGCAATGCTCTCGGCAGCTCGAATGTCCATACCGTCGCTGCAGCTGCAGGCTTGGCTTTGGTCGGGGATGCAGACGTTGGTCGCGCGGCAGGCATCTCTCCCGCGGTGTCCTCACTCGTGCTGGTGGTTGCTGGTGGCAGTCCCTACCATGCATCCTGGCCATGAGTGCGCTACTGTGTTGCCAAGGGTGCCCTCATGCACCCACCTGCTTCAGTGGTGCTGGTGCCGCCCCGATTGGTTTGCTCTTGGCATTCTTTTTGCTGCTCATGCCCAAGCCAACCAGGCGATCGAGCCCTCCACGACGCTCATCCACACGTGGCAGGGCTGCACTGGGCAAGGAACCGTTGCGGCAGCTCCAGAAATGGCGCGAAGCAACAAGGCGCGGTTGGAAAAGCTCTACCACAACGACAGTCAACAGACAAAAAAATAACGCCAAGCAAGAGGATGATGCCGATCGAAGAACCGACAGAGCTGCCGTCAGATTGAGTTATGCAACACACAACACACAGACAGACACGAGAGCTGTGCGGAGTCATGGGTGGAGATGAGGGTCAGGGATAGTTAGTGAAGTTGTGCGTATTCTTCAATGCGCGCGGTCAGAGCCTCCAGCGTGAATGGCTCCTTGTCTTCGAGCGTGCCATCTGTGTTCAGGTATTCGACCACCTTCATCATCTCTGACTTGGACAGATCCAAAAAGCTTTCGACGAGGTCGCCATAGATAAAGTTTCGTGCTTCGGCCACTGACCGGCGGTTCTCAAACATGCGCCATTCTTTGTGGGAGAAACCACCAACGCCCTTGATCACTCGGTTCAGGGCGTTCTGGACGCGAACTAGCACTTGGTATTGTTCCTTCGTAATCGGCAAAATGACGCCGATCATGCCGCTGGCCGAACCAAACAGCATCGACTGGTGCTGGCCATCTGGCGAAGTTGCCGACTTTTTGGTAGCGACGTCCAGTTGCGGCTGACCAACGTCTACCATTTCGCTGGATGAGCTACCGACTTGGTTCTGGTTCTGCATGACCAGTGACCC
This sequence comes from Lagenidium giganteum, assembly GCA_002286825.1. NCBI lineage: Eukaryota > Oomycota > Peronosporomycetes > Pythiales > Pythiaceae > Lagenidium > Lagenidium giganteum. The sequence goes on along the minus strand of NSDO01000688.1, from coordinate 4,778 downwards.
GAATCGGAAGCGGTTGATGTACTCGCCAACGTGATACTCGCCCACTGTTTCCAAGCGGCCTCGTTCTTCATCAGATGCAGCGCCGCTGTTGCGCTGGACCGTGAACAGGTTGAAGTCGGATTCACTGCCAATGTACGTGTCTGTGTCGATAATGCCCACCGCTGTCATCCAGTTCGAGTTCAGATCCTTGGCAATTTCTTCGATGCTGCCGTCCAGCTGCTTGTAACTGAGCAACGATACCGACTTCATCAGATCGCCAACGATAATAAAATCTCCACGAGAATCCATGTGCACCACAATGGTGTGGCCGTGATGACCGCATTCCGAGATCAGTTCCTTTTCGCTCTCGGTGCTTTCGCTCCACTTGTACAACTGGACCTTGCTGTTGACGCCTGCTAGGACCTTGCCATTGAATGCATTTAAGCAGAATACCGAGCCTTTGACTTCGCGCTCCGTCACGAGCTGCAGTTTGCGCTCACCATGAATGCCGCTGATGCTGAACACCAAAATGCGCCCTTGGTGAGGTTCCCACTCTTCGTCATGCACGTATGCCGTGCCAACGACGAAATATGTCGTGTTGGAGGAATCACCAGCAAACGAGGTCGAAATGATAGCACCCACAGCTTCAAACGGGTCGAGACGATACGAGTTGAGCAGTTCAAAGGTCTGATCGTCGAACAAACGAACGTACGCGTGCTCAACTTCTTCTCCGTTCTCATCAACCGAGAACTTAGACGTCAGGACTCCCAACGTGTGTGACTGCGGATCGTGCGCAATACGACGGGCCCATTCGTTGAGATGCACCGTCTGGATGTGCAGCTTCTGAATGTCGTCGACGGTGCCGATCGTCAGGTCTTCCTCAGACGCCAGCGCCATGCATTCAGGGATCGCTTCTGAATCAAATGGGCACATAACGTTCACTTCTTTCGTGTTCACGTTCGAATAGAGGAGCTTGTTGTTGTTTGAGTAGATGACGGTCGGACGGTCACAGGCGGCGAAGACGTGCATCATATCCTTGGATCGGAACATGGACAAAGAGATTGGCTGCGAGCCAAGCGAGATGCGCTTGCGCTCCGACAGCGTGCCGTGCTGAGCATCCAAGTGGAAGTTGATCAAACTACCATCGCCAAGACCCACCAGCAGGTAGTCCTTGCCTTCAAACGAGCTGCACAACACTGAACGAGGCAGCAAATCATTTCCGAGTGGTTCCTTGGACAGTACCTGCAGTGTTGGCAACTGCAAGACGCACACGGAAAAGTTGGTCCACAAGCCAACAGTACAGATGGACGTGCGGAGTGCCGTGGTTTCCCAGTGACTAGCTCCACCTGCCATGTTGACGTCAGTATCGAACGAGCCACTCGCTGCCTTTGGCTTGGCGTTGCCGTTTGGTGGCAGCGGTGTCAGATCCACGCAGGCAATCTCGAATTCCATCTGTGTCTGGCACTGCTCAATCAGTTGGAGCTTCTGGACTTCAAAGTAGATCAAAAAACCACCAGATGTAGCGACCACGACCTGCGTTGGACTGGCGGCAGCGACTGTAATGCGTGATCCAGCTGGAGGCTTCCACGACGAGCGAAGCTGGAACGACTCGGAGCAAATGACGCGCATTTCGTGCTCCGTGACTTGGAGCCAGCCATTGCCGGCCAAGTTGCGGCAGTGGAGCGTCTTGGCATTGAGCAAAGTCGGGATTTCCTTTTCTTCCATTTCGTCGTCGTCGCCAATGGCCAAGACACGGATCTCGCTCACGTAGCTCTGGACAAGGTATTTGTCGTGCTCGCTCGCAAACGTCTCGCGCAGCGACCACATGCCCTTGATACCTGGAAGTTCAGTGGTGGCCTGCTCGTTAATGCCGATGCCGTTGCGGATGATTCGCAACGAGCCGTCCTTGTCGGCGCCGCTGCAGGTGACGATCTGTCCTTGGCCCTGGCGGTCAAGATCCATGACGCAAAAATCCACGATCGGCCCGATGTTGGTGTACGTGTCCAGCACCTCGATGTAAGATCCGCGCTCGTCACGTTCTGGCAGCAACTTGATCAATTGGGAGTCGCCAAACGTGCTGCCCACAAAGACAACGCCGTTGTCCAAGTACGACAAGCACGACGCGATACTCGTCTCACCCAACACTTCCAGATGAGCACCAACGACTTCGCGATCGTTGTGCTGCAGCGCCACGACCGACAGCGTGCCGTACTGATCGGCCAGCAAGAACCGCGAGCCGTCCTTATCGACGGCACCATACACTTGAATCACCGTGCTCTGCATCGGAATCGCGTGGAACGTGTTGCCATTGTGGTACACGACCGTCTGGTTCGACACGATGAGGACACCGTTCAGTGGACTCGGCACGGGCACCAGCAGACTGGCGCTGGCCTCCACGTTCGCTTGGCTCCACGGTCCTTCCGCCAGGTCTTTCTCCTTCAGCAGCACATGATACGTCTTGACATGACGCGCCGACTTGGTCGTGTCTTCATACAGCACGCAGATCGTCGGTTTGTTGTATCCATGCAGGAACTTGATATCCACGACGTGCTGCTCGTCCAGCCGCACGTTGAACGCCTCCTTGAGGTTGCCCTTGTTCTGGTCGATGGGGATGACCTTGAAGTAGCCTTCGTACAAGTTCATGCCGATCAAGCGGCCCTCTGGGTCGATGTTGCCGCTCGTGACGAGCTCGCTGCTGCGGCCAATCGAGTCGCGGATGTTGCCGTGTGCCTTGGTCACCACGCGCTGCGTCGCGGCGTCGTACGCCAGCACACAGAACTGGAAGCGCTGCGTCACGATAAACAGCCAGTCCTGTGGCTCGTTTGCTGGCCGGAACACCTCGAAGATCGAGATGCGGCCGTACATGTTGATGTCGTGCTGCGGCAGCAAACCTTCGGGCGTCAGCAGGTGCACCTCGAAGTGCGAGCACTTGGCCAGCAGCAGGTTGGTCTCATTGGGGCCCGTGAAGTTGGCCGTGAGCGAGTGCGTCACGCTCGTGGGTTTCTGCGCCGTCGCCACGTAGTTGTAGGCCATCTTGAGCTCGCACTGCCCCGCGCAACGCCAGCGCCCGCACCGATCTCTCGCGCGTCTTCCGTGCTCGCCTCGAGCAATGATCGATGGGCGACTGAACTTGGTCAAATATCCAATCAATTCATGGATGAATTGGGCTGTGCGGAAAAGAGTGAAAAACACACTATATTCTTCTTCCGACATTTATAACGACCAAGCATAAATATTATGCTGGCTTTGGTAGCACTCATCGAGCTACACAGCTTGAATACCGCAATTCGGTGGATTTCAAATGACGGTGGGAAAGAAGCACGACATCAAGAGTGGTGCGATAAATGATCTCACCCGTGTGTGGTGCGAAGGGCAACGATTCTGGAATGGTGATCTCACGGTCTCTTTTGCTTTTCGCATCAGCACCTCGCATTTGATGACCAGACTCTAGCTTCCGGTATTGGACTTTCCCGCCTCGCTCCAACAAATCCATCGTATAAGGTTCGAAGATGTAACCGCATAAAACGCTTGGGCCAGTGGGTTTCCATCACAAGCGCCGAGGAGTTTTTGAACGTCCGCGTCATCCTTTCAATACTTCGTCCGAGCGATCGCCTTCATCGCCGTCTCTGAAGCATACGCAACGGCGTACTCTCGATAGGGATCTTCACTACGAATATGGATCAGAGTCTGAATGATCTTGGTTTTCGAGTTGAGCTCAGAGTGGATAAATCCATAATGTAGTCATCCAGAAAGCAACTTTGCATGCCGACATCAGAATATTTTCCGGGTCTGATTCGATGTCTTGCAGCACTAGACGCGGCAGACCACCCAAGCACTTGAAACGATGCTGCCACAGAATTGTTGAATTCGGACACAAGGGAACAATTTCTGCGAGCTCTTCCGTCGACCATAGTGGCATATAGAGCACATCTGGAGTCGGAACAAGCTTCTTGAATTCACCAATACAATCTCGTCGCGGTGTGCTTGCCAGAAGAACCGAGCATTTGCGGATAGGAAATCCTGCGATACTTGTTGGGTCCACCGAATCCACTAGACACCACAAATCAGTTGACCAGAAATTCTGATTGCCTGAATAAGGCCATAGCCTGCATATATACCATCAAAATAGATCGCTATTTCTTCGGTCATAAGCAGCACACGTTTCCCCTCCTTGATCAACCTCCACATCACGTGGTAGATAAACACCGATTTTCCAATCCCAGGCGTGCGATAACACTTTCAACAAAGCTTGGTCCGCGATAACCTTGTATGATCGGCGGACGTAGAGCTCTGGCAGCTCATTCAACGGTAGCAGCGACTGAAACTTAAGCCAATTATTCACTTCTTTTGACATGAGGAACCTCGAGAAGGAATCATTCCAACAGTGGTCGAAATCACCATCGATTGATGAATCTTGGGGTGTTGTTTCCTTCGCAATTACCACCAACACGTGGATCTGCTCCGTTGATGGTGGAGGCATCGTGTTCTTCGTGAACAGTCAGTAGTGCAACGTCTTCGTCGCCTGCATCTTCTCTCTACACAGAAAACTCGCTTCCAGCCTCTCCAACGAGAACGCACAGCAACGTGAGCACACAGTTTGAGTCCTGTTGTGATGTTGCCATATTCGCAGCTCACCTTGTTGGTCTTCGTTGTACTTTTGCTGGACTGGCAGAGGAAACACCGTTGACCCTTTCGGGTGCGGTGACAGTCTTGGGACGCGGGGAAGAAGCTCGTAAATTAGAGAGTGCTTAACCGGCCCATCCGGGTCGGATCTAATCTATTTCTAAAGGGTACCGCCA
>NSDO01000687.1:16175-26405 GCA_002286825.1 Lagenidium giganteum | reverse complement strand
GCAATCCTTTGCAAACTTCTTGCCCTCACTGCGGAGGGCTGGAGCAACCACTTTGCTCTAAGGCACAGAGCAACCGTCCGTGGTTGCGTGGAAGTCAACGCTTCCTATCGCACTCTTGTGCTGTGTGACGTGCCTTGTCACATGCGTGATCCAGCAGCCGGGTGATCCGGATCGTGAGCCTGATCACATGTGGGTGATCCGGATCATGAGATCCGCTAGTGGGTCAGCCGGATCATGAGCCTGATCCGCAAGTGAGTCAGCTGGATCATGAGCCTGAGCCGCCAAGTGGCTGAGCCGGATCAGTCGAAATCCATCAACCCTGGGCCCAATCGTCAATACTACATCCTCGCCCTGAAATGTACTTGATCCTACTCAACTACTGGTATTTTCTGATGCGCACTACACCACACAACGACATCGCTTAAAGCATGCTGGGGCCCTCATGCCTGTTCTCGACAAGACACCAGGTGGGAGAGCGCCTTCCGAATGATCACCAGATTCCTGGAGATCGTTGACGCCATCAACAAAACGGATGCTTGCCTCGTGAACGTCATTCCGACGGCACGAAAGCAAATGCATCTTCGGAGTCTTCAAAATGATTTGTACGGCCTGCAAAGTGTGAGCAAGCTCCTCCAGAACAATGTTAAAACTCTACGGGAGGTACGACCTGTATTTGACGGCGTCATTCGGGATTACTCGGTGATGGCCAAGTACTTGTCAGCAGATACAGAGGTGGTGTGTTCCCAGACTTCGAGAATGCAATTGTGAAGGCCTTTCAAGGGCACGAAAGTGAGCTACTACCAGCAGAAGCAGAAGGTCTCAAGAAGTATGCCGTTGACGTCGCCTCTCCGAAAACAAAAGACAAGCTGTCTTATGCAGAGCAAGCATTGCGCTCTGCTTTCCATCCTAAGACATCTACATATGGCGACCTAAGCTGGATTCCACCGACATCAAATGAGGTGGAGCGCCTATTCTCTAAGGCAGGGCGGATTTTTCTCGTGATCGGCATGGCATGGACGCATGTACGTTGGAAACACTGCCTTTCCTACGGTACAGAAGCGAATTGTGGGATGTTCAAACCGTCGCCGCGATAAGCAGGGGAAAGCGACTTTTAGAGATGGATAATACCTGTGATAGTGATTAATGTATGTAATATGCACGCGGGAAATCGGGGAATTGACGCAACAGCGCGGCCGCCCCGGGTTGGCTGAACGTCGGTATGGAGTAAGCACTACCAAGGGCTCCGGCTGTCTGCCCTCTCTCTTATTTGTGGCTCATGAGAAGCACCGCAAACAAGCCCCTCAATTCCCCATCCAGCGCGCACCCATGGTGAGCGTCAGGCAGCTGTGTTGAGGTCACTGGCGTGCTGATGGGCTTGCTTGTTCATTTGTCCCATATTTTATTTTGTGTGCTGTTGTGATTGTGTTCAGAATTTCAATAGCACAGTTTCTGATTGTCCACACTAAACCAGAACAATGAATAACAATTGTCATTTCTTGGAGGGCTGTCTGTGCCCAATAAAAACCGCTGGGGGTGGCGCGTTGTCAGTCATGTTGATCTCGTCGGAGTGGGTGAGTTCGCTTGTCTGATGATGGTAATTATGTCAGCCCCTAGATGTTAATTGACTTAATGATTTAGCGGAAGGGATACCACACCAATGGCCACATCTAAGGGCGTGATCAAAGCTGCAAATTAAGCTACTTCGGTCGTGGAATACATCAATGACAAAACGCGAATGGTGTGCTGTGACGTGAAACACGAACTCGCGGAATAGCTAACTTCAATATGAAGCCGCCTAAGAGTAGCTCAAACTAGATTCACAGTTGTCGCAAAAGTTTGATAGTACCTCGATTGCATTGCGAAGTCCTTCGACTCGCTGAGTACATTTACCAATTGACCCTGCAAATATCGAGAGAAGAAAATCACGCACCAAATGGACCAAAGCCGAAGAGCACTTGCTGGTGCGGCTGTATGCTGAGCGCGGCAGAATCCAGCGATAGAGGGATTAAGTTCACAGGCTGGACATGGATTGTGCAAAGATGAATGCCGCGTTCCCGTCAACGAAAGACAAGGCAATGATGCAATCTAAGATGATACCATAGATGAAGGATAACGTCGTCTACAAGATTTAGGCAGCCCTCAGTGGAGCTGGCGTTGATGCGCATGGACGTATAAGTCTGGATGACGAAGTTTGGCGCCCATTGATCAGTGAAGGAGGTGCCCGTTCGGTGATCATTCGCCGACTGCGACTTTGTGGTCTGCTTCACGCGGACCAGCTGCTGCCAGTGATCGTCGCGTAACCGCAAAATATGCCGACACTCCTGCATCGTATAAATCGTCCAGTTTCGACATGAGTGATGCCGCCGCAGACGACGCCAGCGACTGTGACTTCTACCAGAGCGACTGTAGTGAAACCAGCAGTGATGGCTGCGTTGGCGTTAGCATGAGCCCACCCTCTTTCTCTGCTTCCCCGACACCGCCAGAGATTATCGCCAACCAGAAGCGCGGTCACCGCCTTCCGCGATGGAGCGGCGTCGCCAAGTTAAGCGCATTAAGTCCGGCAAAGCTAAAAAGTCAACTACACCCGCACAGCAATACGAAGCCAAACTTGATACATTTCTGTCCACCGTTGCTGCGTACTTTGATATGACATGCAGGATCAGGTTGCGGCTCGCATGGCAGCAATGATGGAGTCTGTTGACGATGCAAACTGATAACACAAACTGCTGAATATACGGAAGGGTTACAAAACGGCACTGATATGCCGAGAATATTCCGCCCACATCTCGTGCGCAATCCAAACTCGCATCGCATCGCCATTGCAAACGTCAAACGGTAGCACCCTTGTCGCCTCAGGAGGCTTCATGCAGTCGCCCCTCACGGTGGAAACTTCGGATATCAGAACACAAGTAAAGATGGCCTTTTGACAGTAGAGAGCTCTAGTGCCATTGGCTTGCGCAGAACAGCAAATCGACACTTCAAAATCCCAATAGCTTGCTCAATCGCGTTGCGCCAAGACGAATGACGTCGGTTGAAGAATTCTTTGCATTTTGAAGCCTCGACCTTTTGGGCCCCTATTCCTTCAGGTGATAGCGAACGCCACAAAATGGCGTCAACACCTTAGAACCTAGAGCGTATCCTGCATCCACCATGCAGTAGTAACGTCTGGTATACTCTTCCGGAGCTCACTACAGTGTAAAGCCGAGCTATCGTGCGCACTCCAGGCATCCCAGCGTATACGCTGACAAAATTCAGGTCCCAATCGCAAGCAAGCAGCAAGTCAACCGACGAGACTGTTTCTGATTTTGCCAAATGTCTTGCTCACTTGTTGCAACGACGATGGGGATGTGCGTCCCATCGATGGCACATATCGCTTGACTGAAATGTGGGGCCTGGGCCCAAAAGTCTGCTGGGACGTCGCTGGGCACTTGGATTGTGTGCTTTAGCGCAGTCACGACTGCGTGCAGGGCATCGTGACGCATGCGGTGGATAGTTATGTAACTGGGTCCCAGTCGGTGTTGCTGGTCTCGGATAGTGGCGCCAGTCCCCAACCAGTGAACTTGAACTGCAATACATGCTTCTTCGCTTCCACGGCGACAAAGTAGTAAATGCCCACATGTAACGGAGTTTCACAAAGTTATATTCATCTCGGGATGAATATTCATAAGATTGGAAAAAGTACCAATTACCTGGTGTGGTGCACGCCAGGAGTGAGGAACGTAAGACACCCAAATGTCTTACGTAAAACACCACAACGTGTAGAATGACAACTACACTGGTGTTTGTGGTTACAAAAGGTGTGATCTTTTGTTAAACCACCGCTGTGTCGTTTGCAACGGCTCCCGAAGGGACGCCTGGATGTTTTGGCCAATCAGAATGGCCAGAATGCATAAAACGTAGGAATTGTATTAATCCTTAGGTTTAAAGAGTCGCCGAGCGGTTAGGAATCCCTGTGCCTCTCGGGGAGCAGGTTTTAGGATAAATCCTACTGGATATAAATCACTTCTGCATTTGCAATCTCTTGCAAACTTCGAGCTCTCCCCATAAGAGAGCGAGAGCAATCACCTTGCTCTAAGGCACAGAGCAACCGTCTGTGGTTGCGCGGAGGTCAACGCTTCCTTGTGAGCAAGTGCGTGTGACGTGCCTTGTCACACTTGGTAGCACTTGTATTCAATCCCACGCCTCGGTGGGATGTGCGCTCCGTCGATCAACACGATCGACGGGTAACAGTACGCTCATCTGAACGATGAGCAGCGTAACGCAGTGTTGCGTATGGCCAATGCTCTGGGCATGCCTGCGGCGGTGAATCTGCTTCGCGCACATCCGAGCCAGCACGCCCGGCGAATTGCCGCGTTTGGGGCAATAGAGCAGATGTACGCATCTGCAGCGCAACGCAGCTTCGAGGAAGCTCGCGCGCAGATGAATGCAGATTCATCAAAGGCCAAGCACAGCTTCGAGGAAGCTCGAGAGCAATTGCGGAGTGAGGCGGCTGCCGTGCAGCGCCGCCTTCCGGAAGAAGCGATTGCTGCTCAACAGCGTCTCGCTGAGACGCGAGAACGCTTGCAGCTTGTGGCGCAAGCGGATCTCCAGAGGGAGCGTGAGAGTCTCTCGCAAGAGAGACAGCGCCTCGACAGAGAGGCAAAGATGCACGTGGATGCTGTCGAGGCCGATGTTGCCCGACGCATCCAGACAGCGGTGTCTGCTGCGCTGGCAGCGCAGCCACGTGGACACGTCGACCGAAAGCATTTGGTCAAGTTGGAGGTCCCGAATGACTCCGGCAAGATGACCGAGAACCTGGAACATTGGTTCCTGGCAACCAGAACGGCTGCCACGGCACAGTTGATCGAGGATCAACAACTGATGGTATCGTTTGCCATCAGCCATCTCGCTGGGAGGGCGCGAGCTTGGTGCTATTCCAAACTCATGGTGAATGCGCATGTATTCACCGACTGGAACACCTTCTGCGCGCAAGTGCGCAGTGCATTCCAGCCGCCGGATGCGATGGCTCGCATCCGAGCACGCCTTCTTGCCTGCAAGCAAGGCAAGCGAACTCTGCACGAGTTCGTCCAGGAGATGCAGTATCTCCGAGCTTCGGTCACAGCAGACTCAGTGCCTGAGTCGATGCTGGTGACCGTCTTCGTTAAAGTGCTGCGCCAGGGGGCAGCACGCCTTTCAACTCTTTTGGCACCTGCCCGAAAGTATGGACGACGCGATCAGGATCGCGTTCTCGGATGAGTACTCGCACCGAAGTGCGAGTGGGGGAGTGCCGCTCCCAGGTGATGGATCATCACCAATGGACCTGAACGGCGTCGATCAAGCGGATCGACAAGGTCAGAAGGGCAGAGGCAACGTGCGTTGCTTCAACKGTGACCGACTKGGTCACATTGCCAGCRAATGTCGCGCCCCAAAGCGAGACAAGTCGAAACGATTCGACAAGAAGGGGCCGACGATTCCCGTCAAGAAAGGCACGACGTTCAACGTGCCTAAGGCGGGAAACGAGAAACCGCAGTAGGGGCGGGGCGCCCTACTGAGGACGAGGCTCGCTGCAAGGATGGCGATGCAAGTGGCATCGCGCAGACGGCGAGGCCGTCAAGGTGCCCAGGTCAGCCAGAGCGCGGCCTGGAGCCCGACACCGATGGTCGGCGGGGACGAAAGAATCGTCCGAAGCCAACAGCACAAAGCTGTTAGGCCGTGGTGCCAAGGGCATCACTCGGATGGAGTTGCGGCTGCCATCGGGTGGATCGAATGTGTTCGATCTCGAGGAACTCAGTTATGAGTTGTTTCTCACTGAGTTGAAGGAGGGTCAGATCACTGAGATCATGGTCCCGACCTCCTTCGAAGAGGACGAGCTCAAGGAGCTTTATGCTTCATCGAATGCTGATGAAGCTGTCCTGGAAACGGCAAGAGAACGCCGATTCCGTGAGCAGGACTGGAGCGCGCGGAAGGCCAATCCAGCGTATGCGCTCCTGGTCGAGTTTGCGGACGTGTTTCTGTCGGAAGCACCGCAAGAACTCCCGCCAGACAGAGGGATCTCTCACGAGATCGACTTGGAGCCAGACTCCAAGTATTGGGTCACACGACAGGGGCCGCTGCCTCGAGAGCAAGCCGAGGCAATCGACGCGTTTTCATTGCGAAGCGTGCAGCGGCCGGGCATGTGCGAGAGAGCACATCGCCACACAGTAGTCCGACCTTCTGCGTTCGGAAGGTTACTGGCGGGTGAAGGATCGTCCACGCATTCAATAAGTTGAATGATGCGACGATCCCGGCGCATACGCCCATCCCTCGAAAGGATGTGCTGATCGACGGTATGCATGGCAGCACCGTCTACCGTGCCATGGATCTCATGGATGGATTTTACCAAATCCTCATGCGCCGTAAGGACATTCCGCTCACGGCAGTGAGCACCCCAAGCGGGATGCTTTGGGAGTGGCTGGTGATGCCACAAGCCCTCAAGAACGCACCGGCGACGTTCAATCGCCTCGTTCTTAACGTGATGCGAGAGCATCGGGCCTATGCTCCGTCATATTTTGATGACGTGTTTGTCCATAGCAAAGCTATGGACGGGAACAGTGCAGTGGAGATGCATCTGCACCACCTCCGTCTCGTCTTGACGACGATGCGCAAGCATAAGTTGTATGCTAACCTGAAGAAGTGTATCTTCTTCGCAGACGAAATCCCAGTGCTGGGATGCTTCGTCGGCAAGGACGGAGTGCGAGCGGATCCCGAGAAGATCCGCGCAGTGTCGGAATGGCCAGTTCAGACAGACACCAAGGCGCCGCGCAAGTGGTTGGGCTTGGCCAACTACTTGCATCACTACGCAGCGAATTATGCTGCGTTGGCGAAACCCTTGAGCGACCTGCTCAAGAAGGACGCTCCATGGCATTGGAGCGACGTCGAACAAGAAGCGTTCGACAGCATCAAGAAGAGCTTGATGCAAGCGCCGATCCTTGCGTTGCCCGATCACGCAAGGCCGTTCAGCGTCGTGTGCGACGCCTCGGACCTCGCAATAGGCTGTGCCCTATTGCAACAAGACACGGAGGGGCGAGATCGTGCGATCTCGTATCAGAGCCGTCCGCTCAAGGCAGCTGAGCTCAATTACCCAGTGCACGACAAGGAACTGCTTGCCATCAAGTACGCCTTGATGAAGTTCCGTGTGCACTTGCTGGGTGGCAAGCCTTTTGTGGTCTACACCGACCACGCCTCGTTGCGCACGGCAACGAAGTCGCCACACCTCTCGCAGAGAATGGCGCGTTGGCTTGCATTCTTCGCTGAATACAACTTCAGCGTCGAGTACAGGCCTGGAAAGGCGAATGTACTCGCCGACGCATTGTCGCGTCGGCCGGACTTGGAACGGGACTCTTGTCCAGTGCTCGAAGTTGCTGGCCACGCCTTGCGCCTTCAGCGCAACGCGTGCGACGCGTACTTCCAGCTGGCCCGCGTTGTGGTCAGCGTCGTCTCGACACCACTTCGCGATGCGATCATCGCTGCGTACGCACTCGATGAGGAGTGCCAGGCGATGATCAAGTCCCTCACGGGTGAAAGCACAAAGCTTTCACCAACCCTCAGTGCGAAAATCAGCCGATTTTCATTTCATGATGGTCTTCTTTGGTATCAGCTTGCCGCTGATGACCATCTGCGTGTGGTTGTCCCACACGATTCGGATCTGCGCGAGCAGATCGTGTCCGAGCACCATGATGTGCCACATGCCGGCCACCTCGGTCGTGAGAAAACATTTCTCAGCGTGGCCGCGCATTTTTGGTGGCCCCACTTGTTCAAGTGGGTCACGAACTACATTCGTTCGTGTGAGCAATGTCAGCGCGTGAAGCCGGCGCCCASCMGCYAGGCTCYACTGCACCCATTGCCGATTCCAACAGATTGTTGGACGTCCATCAGTATGGACTTCATCTTCGGATACCCAGCCGATGCGCTCGGCCGCACGGGTATCTTGGTCTTTGTTGACCGCCTCAGCAAGATGGTGCATCTTGCTGCTGTCAAGGCCAGTGTGACTGGCAAACAGTCAGCAGTGCTCCTTCTCGGGCACGTCTTCCGTTTGCACGGAATGCCGCGATCCATCGTGACCGATCGCGAGCCGCGCTTCACTGCTGCCTTTTGGACTGAGCTCTTCGCTCAGCTCGGCGCCAGTTTGGACATGTCCACGACGGACCATCCACAGACGGATGGTCAAACCGAGCGTGTCAACCGTGTGGTTGAAGATGTGCTGCGCGCACATTGCTCGGAATATCCAAAGGCTTGGCGCTCCTTACTCCCTATGGTTGAGTTTGCACTCAACAATGCTGTCCATGCCTCGCATGGACACACGCCATTCTACGTGAATGGTCTGCGGCACCCATTCGTGCCGTCCACTTTATTGGGCGTAAGCCCAGCCTCAAGTGGGGGAGGGATCGAGCCAGATGGCTCTCCGATGGTGACGTTGATCTCGGCGATCAACAGAGGAGTACTGATCCGAACGATCAGTCCACACGGAGCACCAAGCAGCGCTCACAGCCGAGCGCACGAGTCCGCCGAGAGATGGCGGACGCCACGGACTTCCGCGACACGCGAGCACGTGTCTAACTCACTGTCCGTGAGCAGATTGCCTTGGCGCAAGCCAAGCAGAAATACTACGCTGATCACGTAGGAAGGAAGAACGAGCACGTGTTTAGTGTGGGGGACAAAGTTTTATTGTCTACGAAAAACCTACCTACACATACACTTCCTAACATGCAGTCAGCCAAGCTGTTGCCTCGGTGGATCGGACCCTTCACGATCCTGGAATGCAATGGCGATATCAGCTATCACCTGGACATCCCATCAGGGATGAAGCTTCATCCAAAGTTTAACGTTGGCTTGTTAAAGCCGTACGTGGACCCGGAGTCTACTGTCGTGGATCCTGATCCACTCGAGGAAGAGCAGGAGGTTTCTCCTCCTCATCGCCCGCCGCAGGACGCGGTTCCACCGACGGAGGTCGCTGCGGCACCGCGAAGACACGAGGTGGAACCGGCAGGGCAGGCTGAGCGTACGGACCATACGCCGGCCACGGACGGTAAGCACCGTCCTGAAGGCGTCGAATTTAGCGATTGACATCGCGACGGAGACGGTCGAACGCCTCGCGAGCACGCTCAAGAGGACGCATCCGACCGTCAAGCGCGTCGAACGCGACGTTCAGACGTCCGCGGCCACACGACGAGAAGGTCCACTTCTCGAGCTCGCTCACGCGAGTCTGCAACTCGAAGGCCGAGTTGCGAAGGTCAGTTGTACGAGCGTACAACGTCGCCAGGTTGATCGCGACCTATTCGCCCCAGCGGCGAACGCAGTCACAGTCGCGAGACTGGCATGCCGGGAACTGCAGGGCCCCGTCAACGGAGACGGGCCCCTCCATCGTTCCTTGACAGCGCACAGGAACGGCGCTGGGTTGTTGATCGGATTGTCGATCAACGTGGTGAGGCACCACATCGCCACTTCTTAGTGAAGTGGAAGGGGTACTCTCTGGACGAGAGTACCTGGGAGCCGGAGGCCTAGGTACGCGCGGACGTGCCTGACGTTCTTCGCGCTTACGAGGCCGGCACTGTCGCGAGCAGGCGATAGTCCAGGCGGAAGACGAATATTCCGCCAGCGCATGCTGGAACAAGTACAGATCGATGTCCCCATGGGCGCGGGCATCGGCGTACTGGAACATGCGCGTTGAACAACACCCCTGTCGTTGTTTGTCTGGAAGCCAGACAATTCTTCCCAAGCACGAAAGGCTTAGTCGTACTGATTAATGCTCTCGCCAGCGAGCATTACGCGTGGAGTCCGAAGCCTCTTGACTCGCCGAACTCTGTCCGAGTTCGGCAGGGAGCGCAGGTGTCTGCGCTCACGTCGCCAATCCTCTGGGGAATAGCGACTGAATAGATCAGCGACACTCGGAGGTTGCGTCGCTGGTGCAGTCATGGGCTAGCATGACAGAACGGGGCGCTCAGCCTCCGCTCGTCGCAGCCACGCATTAGCCTCTTCGGCGCTGATGTCCTCGGTGAGAGGACCCGGCGGGCTATTGCGGACGCCACGCATGGCATCGAGTCGCCCGGGACTCGGTGGTGGCGTCAGGGATTCGCCAGGCKCGAGGTCAGAGAGACCCTCGAGCTCGCCAAGGTCGACGGCCGGTGCCTTGACTTGCGAGAAGTCAACATCGGGCACCGACGTCGAGCGCTTGGCCGGTGTTGTCACCGGCACTGCTTTCGTCTTCGTCGAAGT